>OY729850.1:11820802-11980246 GCA_951394115.2 Drosophila phalerata | reverse complement strand
GAAAGTTAACGCTGAAGCTTTTTTGTACTGTGCTGTGATGTGATACGTAAACATAAGTCTAGCTTCAAAAGCACTACACTACTACATCAGTCGAATAGAACCGACTGGAAATCTGAAAAACTTTAGACAAACTTTTTGCATACGATATTTATTGAAATCTTTCTATGCTTCTTTTCGACAATGAGACCCCGACAGTTTAAGGCCATCTCCACAAATGGGAAGTGTATCCAGCGTAATGCGTGGTCCGAACTCCACTTTCGTTGGTATCATGGTTTTAGGTTCGGTAAATACTGGAGATTCTGATGTCACGTTCCTGAACTGTTCCGTTGAATTCTCCTGAGCATCTTTAAGCGTCATTTCAGTTGAATCCTTAATCGTCTCATTCTTGGATATAATTGATTTCCATTGTATCTCTACTTCCTGCTGTTTTGTCTCATTCGGGGTCAGAACTGGATTTGTCTTGCGAGTCTCCATCAATATCTTTTCAACATCATCCGGAAACACAATGCGATCATCGTTCAGTTGGCGTGCCTCACACTGTGGGAACGGGAACTGCAACCACAACAACAACAATGTGAGGGCCAAGGGTGATTGGGACCTCAGTTTAATTATCATCTCGTTAAAACACGTTCACTCTACCCAAATTCGCTTTCAAGACTGAGACAACTAACTGTTAGAGTGAGAGCTTCAGCACCCAACTACTATATCTTTGAGAAGTGCCCAGTTTCCAAGTTGCTTAGTCAGTTGTAAGTTGTTGTCAGTTCATACTAGCGATAAGAAAAAACACGAAACACAAACTTGTATAATTGCATTCATAATGAGATTGCTTCACTCGATTGAGAAGCTTTAAAATTGCATTCGCAATATATTTATATCATTGTTAAGTCAATATTCATTCACAAAGTTAAACTTAGATTTAGCTTTAGTTTGATGATATACGAGATATACGAGTCCAATATTTAAGGGAGTAAAATTATATTTTATGGACAAAATTATATTTAATACAAAATCAAAGTTACACATTTGACTTATTTTGATACTTGACTAATTTTATAAATTAATTATTAAATATTTTCCGATTGCTTCCACGATTTTTGTTTAGTGTCATTCGAATCATGTTTAATATATTTATTTAATTCAATTTCAATTAATTTACTTAATTTACTATTTATGTCTATATCATTTAATGTTATGTTATTTTATTAATTAGTTCAATACTATTCTTTTGTCATGAAACCTTTTGTTATGAGTTTCAGGAAGTTTCAAATTAGTGTGATTATAATTTGAGTCACTAATTTATTAGCAAAATTGAAAAATCTTAGTTAGCTTAGACGTCCCAAACTGTTTCAAAACTTTAATAATGTTAGAGTTCAAGCTTCCAGTTTCAGTTCAAGTTAGCTTTGTCTCATTTTCAGGTGTCTCAGCTTTTAGTGCCTTTTTATGAGGTAACCTGAGCCACTCTTAATAAATGTCAGCTATTTAGGCTAATAATTTTGACAATTCTATTGTCAACCCAATCCAACTTCCTCTCCAAGTCAACAGCCACCCTCTGGCCTCATAATAAAAGTGCCAGCCTCTTAAAAATTTGACGGTATGGCAAAAAAAAGAGAAAATGCAAAACATAAAGATGTCATTTTAAATGGCATAATTTTGGGAAGCCCTGGCAACCTTGGGTTAAATGCTGTAAAACCTTTTTGAGGGGCAGGTCCATTGTTAGAAATTCTAAATTCCAAATGCGAAAGCGAGTACTAAGTATATAAAAATACATTAAAATAATGCGTGTTCGGCACTCTGGCAGCTGATGCGACTCACAAACTGAGAGGGGCTTTTCCGGGCCACATGTCGTACAGTCATTTATTTATGACAGCCGCAGAGATGGAAAAATGTTGCAAAATGTATGCAAAAATAAATACATATACAAGTGAGGGTGTGTGCCAAATAAAATGCGAAAGTCAATAGAAAGAATATTTTATGAGAAAATGACAAAACGAGCAACATTCCAGCCGTAATTGCAGGTGGGCTGCCTTTTGTCTCAGAGTCCGGATTGCGGAGTGCGGAGTCCGGACAATGGACCACGACGGTTAATCAGCAGCATTTTGGCAAAGTAATCAGTAAATATTTGCAATTTTCTTGTTGCGCTTTTCCCCGTTATTCCAACGTTTTCTTCATTTTCATAAAAGCAAAGTTTAATTTGGCGGTTTTTCATTTGGCATTGCATTTATTCAATGTCTATGTCTATTATATTGTTGTTATTGGCAACATTTTCGTTCATTTCAAAAAATATTATTATTTTGCGAAGCTAGGGGAAATAATACTCGTAATTCGTCATGGAATTTATCATTGAACATCGACTTGCTCAACAGCTGAAGAGCTCTCAGCCTTATAAGGCCCAAACGGCTTTCAAAACTGCCAAAAATGCTCCACTGAAAACAACTGAAAAGAAAACTCTTTTATTGACACAGTATCAGTCATATTTGGACAGTTGTGAGAAGAGTTTGTCAGGGTTTATTAAAATATATTTTGAAAATGTTCCGTTGCATCCTTTACTTGATTTTGTTGCTGAATTTTTACCAACAAGTTGCAGCCTTCGATAGTGAGATTGTCGAAGCTGAAACTCCAAATCAACAGTCCAGTTCAACTGTAAACAAACCGATTGTGGAAGTATCCGAATGGAGCCCGAATGATATAATCATTGTTAAGCCCTATAACATTCTGGAAGCCAATTGCCCACAGGGCTATGTTCTGGCCAATAAACACTGTCATAAGCGAGTGAGAGAAGCGGCTACTATGATTTAATTTGTAGACTATATTTAATTAAGTGATTAAGTAAATTTTCTAAGAGAAAAATAATTAATATGAAATAAACAAATATCTAAAATAGGAATTTATGAATTTATCCAAAATTGTCTATAATTTTTCAATGTGAATAGACTTTTTAGTTTTAATAATGAAATAAGAACAGTGAAAGACGTGAAAAGAAGAATCAGTTCTTCGAAATAAATGAGTTGTAAGCGAAGTAAGTATTAATTTATTTATATGATATATTGTTTACTGAAAAACTTTTCAGTCTCACCAGTTTTATTGTACTTATACTTAAAGCAGTCACTGTTTTAACTACCATGTCCAGCCTTAATTTACGCACACATAGATAATTTTTGACCGCAATCGCAACGAGTTCCCACTCCACTTCAACTTCGACTGATATGCAGACACTGCCTGCCATAAGTTAGATGTCCATTAACCAAAAATGCAACACACGTCAATGAGGCAACAAGGTAGGAAAGGGTGTTACATATAGTCACCATATCCCGCACTCCCCGCTGCTGTCATTAACAGGTAGCAGCTGCATTGACGTCCAGCAGATAGGAGTCCAAGCTCCGTTTGCCAGCGAAGGAGGGAAAACGCCGTGTGGCGTATTAATTCATGCCATAAAATATGGCTACACTTAGGCGAGGACCAGCGAAATTGACAAAGTCTCGTCGTGGACATGGAACATGGATGATGGAGTCGAAAGGATGAAGATGGAGTTAGAGAATGCTGCGCTGAATGAGTTAATTAAGCGCCTCACGGCCAGAAGCATAATTTGAAGTCATTTATCAGTGACATTTCGGACGGTCGCTAAATGTAAATTGGCTTAGATCAGACACGAGTATGTGTTAGTATGTTGGCCCAGACAACGAACAACTGGCAATATGGTAGCTTCATTATATTGTGCAGTATTTATTAGCTGACTACATTTACATATCCAGACCCAATGGATTTTTTAGCCAGGGATAGACAACTGGACACTTGTCGCAGACGCTCATGTACCGTGTCTCTCCGGTGGATGTCTTCTGGACATTGCAATGAACCGGTTGGCATTCAGTTTTAGTCCTGATCTCACAGTTCTTAAAGGGTTGTCCCAACACTGGCTTTTTCACATACTCCAGCATGCGGGAAATGCCCGTCATGTAAACATCCGGATAGGTGCTCAAATGGTGCATGAATCTGTTAAGAAATGGAGGTTATAATATGATCGATTCCATTGAAGATCTTACTTCTTAAAGGCGGCAAAGTTGTTGCGTCCACGTGAGAACCAAGCGGCATGTAGATACATCCCAAATGGAGCCCTGTTGCTCTGATAATGACGATTGAAGTTTTCTAGCATCCATTCGAACAGAGCATTCACATCGTCCTCGGGGGGATAGACACAGGCATCGATCATGGAGCAGCTGTAGCCCTCAGTGTCAGTCCATGTGACCATGGGATTCACCCAGACTCCGGGTAAAGCAGCATTCGGACAGGCACCAATCTGGCAATCCTGCACAGACAAATAGTCCAGAGTGTAGGGCCACATGGCCGGATCATTATACTGTTGAGTTGGCCAGGAGCTGTCGTAGGTCAGACCCAAATTCTTGACCGCTTCGAAGGTGTTGTTGCCAGAGATTTGTAAGAAGGGCAAACGCATACCTTGCACCGTCTTCGGATCGACCTTGGCAAATGTCTGAAGGATTTGCAGCTGGGCTCCAAACTCATTCTCGATTGTCTCCACATCCGCCTCTCGCCAGTAATCCGTACCATCTCCATGGGTCACCGAGTGCAGAGCAATCTCATGACCGGCATTATACAATGAATTCACACGCACGTAATCCGTGTACTCATGGGACAGGAAGAAGGTGCCTGTTGCTGGGCAACCATCGGGATTGGTCAGGCCATCGAAGAGCAGATCATATTGGGCAGAGTTTACGGCATTCACAGCGTCGTCAAAGGTAACGGTAACGAACTGATCGATGGAAATCATATACCAATTGAAGAGTATTTCTTGACTAATTCCATATAGTCTTTACCTGAGGTATTTCCTTTTCCTTGCCCTTGAACTTGGGTCGTGGCAATGTTGCATCGGAGCAACGACAATCGGGTAACTTACACTTGGTCGCTGAGCATCGTTCGGCTTTTTGGAGCACCTGTCTCTCCACTTGAGGGGCTACTGTAGTCTTCAGCTTATTCTTCGACTTTAACTTGTTCTTCGTCTTCCCCGTCTGCTTCTGGGCTTCGCAGAGCAAAGTTGTGGCCAAAAGCACACCGAGTAATAATAAAACTGCGTATTTCATTTCTACAGTCTTCCAACTGCTCCACAGACTCTTATGATGAAGACTACGGCTTTTATAACTTGAGATCGAAGATCATATCTTATCGAGATAGCAGTTTAAATACGATTTGCTTGTTGAACATTGCTCAGGGTGTGCCTATGTACTCGACAACGAAACTTTAGGAAATGTTTTATTTTTTTGGCGCTCGTAGAAATGTACCCAGAACAGCGAAGGTCTCCGAATAAATTTAACAAATAAAAGAACAAACTAAAAAAAGAACTTCTTAAGGGATTGTTTTATTTCTGGAGTTAACTCATGGCACTGCAAACTTGGCTCAAGGACTTACAACAAGACATTGTTCAACTATAAACTGATAATTTCTTGAATGGTTTTCAAGCAATTTTCAATTACATGCGCATTGGCGTTTGGTTCTAGCCAAAGTCGAAAACTTGCCTCATTAGCATAGACCAAAGTCATGAACTTAACAGCTGAGATTTGCGCCAGCGAGTTGAGTGTAAAAGTTTTCGTTCCGCAGGGAAGTAAAATCCAAATCGAGGCAACTGCACCCCAAAAATTATGACAGGCCCAACAAATGCACTTGAAATCGTAAACAAGTGCTTCAAACTTTTGTGGCACGACAGAAGCTCTTAAAACAAAGCCAGAAATGTTCTAAAGTGTTTCCCAGCCACAAATATACTTCCCATACCCATACTCTCTTCCCCGGTATTCCTCAACCCCCAAAACCCATGGCAGCCAAGGTGATGCAGTGTGGCGGCCAATCAGAATGCCAAATCCGAACAGCGAACAGGCAAAAGTCAATAGTCAACGACAAGTTGCAAGTGGCGTGTGGCGTGTGGCAAGTGGCAAGTGGCATGATGAGGAAATGGAAAATGTTCTCTTTAAGAATATGTCGCTGCAGCAGCAAGTTGCATGTTGAATGTTGTCATGAGCCGCTGGCGAATGCAGCGAGTGTCTGCAACGATGCGGATTTCTTGGCACGCATCCGACGACTGACATGGTGCACGCCTACAATTCATTTTGGTCACGTTCCAGGGCGTTGCCGACAGGGGTAGGTGCCCCATGTGCCCCATTTGCCCACGTGCCCCAAAGCCAGCCAACCAACAGCCGGCAAAAGCAACAACGTCAACAAAGCCGACACCGAACGAGGACGAAAAACTCTCGGCTCCAAGCGGAAGTGGGCGGCTGGCCATGCCCACCAACAGTCAACAGTCTCCATCTCTTCCATTGAACCCACTGTCACAGTTCGTTGTCGGAGTTGTAGGGGCAACGCCAAACGCAACATGTTTGAGTGAGTTTGAAGCTCTCTGGGCCCACGTGACGTATGCGCAATGTGTCAAATTTGCCCTGTGCCTGCTGTATATTTACTCGTACTCGTACTCGTACTCGTACTAGTACTCATACATAATAAAGATTGAGGACAGCTTGAGACCTGAAAGAGTTTTCAATATTTGCAACTTGCAGATTTATTGAAATTTGATTGACAGCCAGCATGAATGAAGATGAATCTGCTCCCATATATCTCTTCCCTGTCACAGTTCTCTCATTAGTTTCTGGCGCGTCAGTGCGTAAAATCAAAGTGAAAATTCAGTCGAGAGTCTCACGTGGCGCAAACTGCTTTAAAATGCAAATGCTGCACTAATAAAAATATAACTCATATGCGTGCCACAGATCTACCCCAAAAGAAAATCTCACGCACGTCTGAGTCGGGCACACAAAACTACAAAAGGGGGCGCGGTTATTGCAACCGTCAAGAGAGGGTGAATCGGAGGAAGCGAAGAGGGAATCCGGTTGCTTTGATGGTCTTTGGGTTTGCCAATTTTCGCGATAATCACACAAACTAATTTGCATAGCGAATGAAATAGAAACGCGACTGCAAATCTGCGCTAATCAAATCAACAAAACACACAAACTCAATTTGCAGACCAAATTTATAGATATATTTACATATATGCTTCTACCACAAACAGATGCTCTTTTTAACGTAAACTTTCTTATATGCTTTGCTGTTTTCATAAAATAAAACAATCACATATTTTTTATAATTATTATATTTTCTAAATTATGAAAGAAATTATAAAAAGCCATGTAATAGAAAATGTATTTTTTAGCTGATATGTCATAAATATTTATATACCTATATATACTCTTAATATATCTAAATTATGTTTAAAAATATAAATTATAAATAAAAGAGCAGTAGTTAAAATTTTTCATGAGAATTTTATTATGCTGAGCTGTCAGAAAATTCGATAAGTGTATACAGACTTCGCTACGGGTATTTTATATTTCCATGTCCCAATCCCAAAGCTTATTTGCCACCAAAGATGTGCATTAGGATAAGTCTCTCGTAATACCATTTTTCAGCCTCTATGCTAATTTCATCTTATGAAATTGTATTTCCTGCTTGTTGTGCGCTATTTTTCCCCTCGTCTAACATTTCAAATAATTTTCGGTCAACACAAAAACAAAAAGACTGTAGGAAATTTAAAAAAAAATTGTAAAAAATTGCTGAGAATGTCAGGGGCAAAGCAGGGGGAAGAGGAGTGCAAACGTAAGCTGCAGAGCGTTATCAAGTTCAACAGGAATCTGCAGAGGAATGAAGTGCTTACCTTGCATTACTTGGGATTACCGTATTTGGTGTTGTCCCGCAGTCCGTTGCTGCGCCTCAAGGTACCAGTGAGCACCTTTAACTACCAGGATGGCGATAGATGGGGAATTGCATTGCAACTGATCTTCACCTGCCCCGTCAACTATCCGCTGCAACTGCCACACATTGATCTTGCCGAGAAGCGTAATGTGAGCACCGAACTGGAGATGAGTCTGCGCACGGAGATTGCCCTGACGCTGGAGAAGCACTTGGGTCTCTACATGATTGTGCCTGTTGTCACTCAGCTGCAAATGCTGCTAAACAACGAAGTGCGACGATTGCCGTTGCAACATTAGTTTCAGTCGTTTGTGGCTGGAGGGAAGCTCGTAAATGTTGAGTGTATTTTGCTGTTCAAATGTGAGTGGACGAGTAGTTGTTGGCTTGTCATCATCATATAGGTACTACAGATATACAGATAGGTAGGTCCTTGTTGTCTGGACGCGTATGTACGTGCACAAACATGTTTGCCGTAGTCCGTTGTAACTCACGCAAAATACGTGACTTCTGGCATTGGCGGACGCTTTGAAGTATGCAACACTTGGCCTAACGTTAACACGTGCCGGCAAAAGGACGCGCCAGGACGACAGCTCATTAATTGGCGACCCTGGCACTTTCAGTGGTCCATCACTTCCCATCCCATCCCGTCCAGCTCGACTTGGGCCCGGCCTTAACTTATCTTTTATGCGCATGCCAAAGCATTTGCCGTAGTTATCTATCTGAGAAGTGGATCTGCGCTTAGTTCCTTGCACATATCCTTGTTACATTTCCTTCCGCTGTCGCCGATCGAAATTGGATGTAAAAAAAAAAACACTAGAAAAAATGAAATAAAGAAAATGTGGCAAAGACATTTGCAGCTGTAGTGTCTGAGAGCGCAGCAGTCGCTTCCTTGGGCGCATCCTGTTTATCCCTAAGCATGCAACATCGCAAAAGTCCTTTGCTCTCATGCCGGATGTCTCTGGGTAATTTAGATAGCTGCAGTTGTTGCTCACAACTTGCATAATGTCACTTTCAAAGACTTTTTGGGGCCAAATTGCAAAAAACGAAAAGCACAAAATACTACAAAAACACACAGGACATGCATACGTCTAAAGGAGCAGCTTGCATCATACGAGTGTGAGTATGCTGAGCTTAAAGTCAATGCTGCTTTGATAAGAAAACTCTAATAGGCAATTCAGTAAAAAAATGGGTAATAAACACCAAACTCGTAAGAAAAATCCGTGAGTGTAATAAGTAATCTATTACAATTTTAAGCCTGAGTCCTTAACAAATCTTCAACTACTTAATTCAAAAATTTAAAATGAAAAAATATATATAAATAAATAAAAATAAATGTATTTATGAAAGTAAAATGATTTATTTCTTGCTCTTATTGAACTTTCAGTTTTATGAAATAATCCTGATGTAAATAATGTTATTTTCTTATATCATCTACTGTTTTTAGTATCTATATTTCCGTACATTTCTAAAATTAGCTACAGCTGCCGCAATTTTGGGCAACTTGTAAGCCAAGCGCAAACATTACCGAGTTACGAGTAGAAGATACTTATTTCAATGGCATTCAATCTTTAATGCGGCTGTGACGACACTGGCGACTGTATGCCCGAAGGATTTGTGCGTAATGAAAAACTGTCACGGCATAAGACGAGGACGACAAAGACGAGGACTGAAACAGGAGCGCAGGGTGGTGAAGCGAGGGCAAGGAATAAAGCTAAGCCTTCGCAGGTATTGCAAAATTGAAAAACGCTCGTGGAGCTTGTCGTGGCATTAAAATGGCAAATTTGTGTGCGTCGCCAATGCGGCAGGACATTCAGGACATTTATGGGCGGCAACTAAACGACGCCAGGCAGACAACGCCGGAGACAGGCCATAAAAACCGGCGACGCTTGCGTGATAAGCGCATAAATCAACTCCAGCCGAGATATATATGGATGTAACATACATGCATACTTACTCCTGACTCTGGGTCCTAGTCCTTGGTGATCTTTAAGTTAAGCATATGGTCTTAACCCTTGGCTGTCAGTTAGCTGAGCTCGTAAAATCAACTGTCGCCTGTCCCCAAACATTTTTTTAATTATTTGTAATGCATCTTGCAACCAACACTGCAATCTTTTTTTTCATCCACATCCTTTGAATTTGTATTCGCTAATTCATTGTCCTTTCGAAATGTCTCGACGAAAAGTGCACAATGAAGTAATTAATTTGCAGGTAATTGTCGCTTGTTTTAAGTGCTGGCATTTGAAATGAGACAGGAACGAGTGAGAACTCTGCTGTTGAGAGTGCTTGAGAGATACCCTGTATTCTACAATAATTCAGTACTATTTATTACGAAACAAATGATAAGTTAGTAAGTAAAGCCTCAATACAATTTCTGAATTCAAATCGCAACACGAATTGAATTTTCGATGGCTTATTGTGACCACAGCGGTCAAGATGGTGTCGAGGGTCTCTGTCTCTGTGTCTCTTGGAATTTCAAGCTCATTGCTTATGCCCGAGCACGAAACAAATTCAAATTACAAATTATGTTGTCATTTGTGCGCTTTACGAGGCAGCACAGTGACAATCACCCACCACCAACCACCCACCATCTACCATTCACCACCCACAAACAATAACCCACAACCCTCCAGTGATGTGGCAAGCTGGTGGCAGAGGGTCGAGGACATTGCAACGTGACGTTGACTTTGGGCAGTAAATGTTAATCCTCTGGCAATGTCTGCGCTTCATTTTGCGCGGTGTCAACTATTTAGTTTCCGGTTTTAACTTACGCCATAAACTCGGCATTATGTGTCCGCTTTTATTGCATACTTGCAGACGTCTCTCTATCTCTCTCTCTCTCTCTGTTTCGTTCTCCCTCTCGCTTCATTGTTTCTTAATAATCCGGTCTGGTCATATCCGGGACAAGAGCACATGTCCCCACATTAAGAATGTTTATGACCTCCACCCGGTCAGTCCAAGGCGTCCGTCCGGCTTGAAGTTCGGGTTCTGGCTCGGCGATTCAAGTCCAGCGTCTAGTTGCATGCCACACATGCCACCACACACACACACACACACACACATATATTCTCGCGTTGCAGTCATAAATGCGCTTAATTGGCAATTTTTGTGTAAGCGTGTTGAAATTTTTATACGTTTTTCCCTTCGCTTCATGTTTGTGGAGCTTGTAAAAGTTGCAATCGGGTTGCCAGAATCATAAATAGAACATATGCTTTTGCAACTCACTGTAATGCCCATACTCATATTCTTTTTATATTTATCATTTTATGCACTGCTCTTGTTATTATATGGATATTCATGTATTTCGCCGCGATTTCTGTGCCTGGTACGTGCCCTAAAAAGTTTATACTATTTATAGAGTTATTACTTAACCTCAAATTTACCATGGCCAATAAAATCACACATAAAACTGCTCTACTCATAAGTGCTTAACGTTAATATACCCTGTAAACAGATCTGTGTTACTCCAAAATATTAAATTATAGTAAACTAATAATAATAGATAATAAACGAATTTAAAATACAATTATTTTTCTTCGTTTTATTTTATTCGATTTTGTAGGGTAACAAAATAAATAATTGCTGCTGTGCTCACAATTCACATATAAATATACTTTCTATAAATGCCACGCCTCCCTTAAAGAATTACAAATTAAAAAAAAAAAATTATAATTCCCTCAGCATGAGTATAAAAATGACTTAGGTATAGAATGGTAGCGTGGCCGAGCGGTCTAAGGCGCTGGTTTAAGGCACCAGTCTCCTCGGAGGCGTGGGTTCGAATCCCACCGCTGCCAAGTGTAAAATATATTTTTAAAATAATTAAATTTTAATATTTGTATTTTTAAAATTACTAAATTTTAAGAAATAAAATGTTCTAGCTGCCGCTGCCTGCCAATATTTTCTGTGCGCTCGAAGTATCAGCAGCGGCGAATACGGATGACGTCATCAGCCCTCGCGTTGGTTTCTTTTTTTGCGTTCGTTCGCTTAGAATTCTCAACCGGTTCTAGCTTGTCTGCAGTGAGGAGCACTTTGATGGGCATTGAAAAATTAAGACTATACTTCACAGGATCATTTCTGTAGTCAGTCTTCACTTACTTTCACACTAACTGAAAGCCTTTATCACCCACGTTGATGAGGTGAATCGTTTTATTCGGCAGCGTGAGGTTTTGCGTGATGCTCTTTTGCGTGGTGACATTAGTCACAACGTATTGTGAGTATTACGCTTCGATGATCGCTCGGTAACACGAATAGAACGAATTCTGAGTGGTGATTCCAATTTTTAAACAAATCAATATGAAAGAAAAAGAATGAGTGGATTCTGGAGTGGAGGAAAATACAATTTAGTTTGATCATGATTGATAAAAAATGATTCAGAACAATCTGGCAGCAAAAAAAAATAGTTGAACTCACTCTCTTACATGGAAAGGTGTATGGTACAAGATACATAAAACAAAGCACCTTTCAAACAATATAGAAATTAAGTCTGATTGTCGCTACCATATGTTATAATTTTAATTAAACACAGACTTTAGCATAAGTTTATTGTATACAGTTTATTATCATGTAGTGAAAGCATTGTAAATGATATCGAAAATATTCTTTTTCGACCCTTACAAATAATGTTTAATTCTCACTAAACCTAAAATTAAAATAATTAACTTCGTGTAACATAAAACATATTTCCCCAACTCCCCTGCTAACATAAAATTTAGATATTTAGTACGAAATAATATCGTCTATGCTACTTGGTACACACATAGCTTAAACCGAAACTAAATCAATTTTAAACACATCTTAGCTTAGTCACTTAGAATTATTCTCCATTTAACACATTAACAATTTGGGGCCTCAGTGGAACCGACTACAAGTTCCTAGATTCATCTGTAAAATATAAATTGATAAGCATTAATTTTAATTATATAATCAAATTGTACTTGCCGTTCACTGTAGATTCGGTAAATCTTTGTTCTTCCCGCTCAATCATGTACAAAGCACTGGTTACCATTGGTATTATGTGCTGTGATCCATGATATAGATTCTTCATGCGATCGAATTCCCAAAGAATTTCCGATTCCAAGTACTCGGGAAAATTATTCTTGGATCGCATGTGCACCTCGGGCGCATCACGAGGATAAAACTTGGGGCACTTGAAGATCAACTTGCAACTGATGCGTGCATCCATTGGAGTCTCAGTTTCAATATGTGCACGCACAAAGACCTCGAGTTGGAAAAAGTGACGCGATTTACGAACTTTCATCGGGCAGCCGAGCAAAGCAACAGTACGCAGCTCCGAATCACGAAGAGCCTTGCAAAATGAACCAAGTTTCTCAAGAGAAATCGAGTTCATTGTGGATAATACTAGGCAGAATTTATTTGAGTAATTTTGTGTGTGTGTGAAAGGAGAGACAAGCAGTAAGCTATAGGCACTGCAAAGTCTAAATATACAATATATAAAATGTTAGCCTGCTAGGATTAAATATATTATTATTAAAGTTCTAAAACTTTATATAGTTAAAGCAGGCTATAATATTAATAGCTGGAGTGACAATTGAATAACTAACATATTCATAACATGCTTTTCTTCTACAGCTCAGCAAATCGATGACTGCAAGTGGAGAATTCATAGGCCAAGCATTAATATCATTGTTCCCGCACTCACTTGAAACTCTTGTACGGTTCTCATTCTCATTCTTTGTCGGAACGCCATAGATTCTATTAAAATCGCCTGTCATTGCTGCCTGGCATCGTTATTGTCCGTCTAGTCCGTCTAGAGAGCAAACAGAGCAAACTAGCAGCTCAGTCTGAGTTTGACTTCGTTGAGCTTGTGGATTGGGTTGGATTGGGTTGGGCGACTCCTTGGCAGACATGCTTAGTCCTTTAGACATTGGCAGCGACGATGTTGTCTTCTGGCAGAACCATTATTCTTCAACAACGTGCATTATATTATCCTTTGGCTGACTTTGGAGCACGGCATTTGTATGCAGGCTGAGCGCGAATTGCATTTGGGGATTGGTGGCATCGGGAGATGCCTGATGGCGGATGGGGTTTTGGGAGCCGAGCCTTTGAGCTGTCGTCGCTGCAATTTGTATTGCCGCCTTCGTCGTCGTTGTCGTTGTCGTTGTCGCCTGTAACTTGTTTTTTATTGGTTTTCTCGTTTTAAATTTCAATTTGGCGTTGGCCTGTAAGCAAGATGTACGAGTATGTACGAGTACAAGTCGCAGTAGTCCGTAGTCCTTCCGTGTGGCATATGTTGGCACGCCAGGTGCGCTAAGGCAACCGACCGGGCGATTTATACGCGTCACATCGCCGGGCTGACAGTTTCCGTCTTGGCAGCTAACTGAACTGTCACTCAGCACGTGGTAAGGTGGGTTGAGGAGAGAGGTGAGGGCAATCCTTGCCCTTATTATGCTATTAGGTGTATGGGCTCTCACATTTTACACCGCATTTAACCCAAAACATGCCACTTAGCAGAGCGCATTTATCAATGCGTGTAGACGTGATTTGAGTTCCTCTTCCTCGCAACACAGCAAAACACATCACATTATCAGCCATCAGGCATCATCATCATCATCATTATCCCCATCATCCTCATCATCATCATCATCATCGTCATCGTGCAACATTCAATACGTGTTTAACACCACAGCGAAGTTGTCGCTGCATTACTTCTCACTGCGATTATCAAGCGTTTCCGTTTCCGCTTCCGTTTCCTATTTCCATTTCGATTCCGATTCCGTTTTCAGCCTCTGCTCGTTTTGTGGCTTACGGCTATGAACCAAAAATTACATGCCTTTGTTTTTTATCTAATGCTGAGCCGCATTTTCGGGTCTTAAGGGCCATCTCAGCGTGTGTGTGTGTATGAGTGTGAAACGTGCGTCTGCCTGGCAGACATTTTTCACATTTGCACCCAACAATTGGAACTCGGGACCCAGGAGCAGCTTTGCCTATGTCTTCCACTTCATCTCCTTCCCCTGACGATGCTCTAGTCCTGTGTCCTCTTTCGGGCTGTGCTGAGCGTATGTAATTCGATCTATTATCAGTTGTCATCGTCCTGAAATTCACACATTCGCATAGGCATTGTTGTCTTGCTTGATTTGTGCCAACAATAGCACTAAAGAAATTCGGCACAGTGTTAAGCGTTATTCTGAAAACGAAATACCTTCAGTAAAAAATACCTGAAATTATAAAATTGGAAGAATATTTTGATTCTATTTTTCTTTTTGTCTTACTTGTTAACTTTGTCCAAACTTAACTGTTTCCAAATGGATTGTAATGTAATTTACTCTTCATTCAAATTTAATGAAACTTGTAAATTTTCTTCTTGTGTTTTAAAATCCTTTTTTTTAATCTTCTCATAAAGTAACACTTTAAATTACTAAATTTTTAAAAAATTTTTAAAGCCCAGAAATGATTATTATTATTCGTTACGGAATGGTAGTACTCAGTTCCACTGTGTTCTAACCAAACACCTCCCCAACATTCCAATTTGAGCCGAGCACATTGTTTCACGTGCCATTTCACAGCCAAAATTGGAACTTTTTCAAGCCCAAATACCAAAAGACAAACGAAATACACTCGAAAAATACAAATACACAAATCCAGCGACAGTTCTATTGAGTTGAAGATGACAATGTCGATGGAAGTAATGATGAAAATGGAAATGGAGCTTGGGGCAGTGGCAAGAGGCACAGGATTCGATGCGTGCCTAAGTGTTGCATTTACATGCGACGTAATACAATTTGTGCCCCTTCTGCCTCTCATGGGCGACAACTGCGTTCAGGCGTGAATTGGATAATTTATACTATAAGCACACATGAACACTGAACAGTGAGCAGCATGTGACCCCAAATCCAATGAAGTATATGGACAACAGTGACTCAAAATGTGGATGTTTGAAGGGAGCGATTGGGCTTTTGTGGCATGCGTGTATTAAGCAAAAATTAGCAACAGTTGCGTGCCAGCGAGAGCGACAGTCGAATATGTCAAGTTAATTTAATGTAGCGTGAACTGTGAGTGTGTGTTGTGATGGGTGTGTGATTGTGTGATGTGTGTGATGTGGGTGAGTCGAGTGTCAGCTGTGGCGCCTAGACAACAACTTAGACATATGTTACGCCTAGGCGATGCTACGTGCAATAATTTGCGCAATTACTTGTTAAATTTGTTCTGGATGCCCATGCCACAAAAAAAAAAAAAAAATAGAATATATATATTTGGCTATCTTCCTGCTCCTTCTATCTCTCCAGCTCTTGGCCTTGAGTTTGAGTACGTGTGCGCACATGTTAAATTCAAATAAATTATGCCTCAAGGCATTTTACAATTCTATTGCCAGCTTTTAGGCGCAATATTGTGAATTGTGTGGCAATGCGCCCTGAAAGTTGTGTTTGCTTTGCCAGCTCTCCACAAATTATGCATTTAGTTGGAAAAAGAACAGGAATGTGTGGCATGTGTGGGCAACTACGTGAGAGGCCTGCCAAAATGTAGCCAATGGCCTGAAAAAATAAAAACAAAATATTGAAATATTTACTCAAGTCTACAGACTTGAAATTTGCAATGCAGTTTAAACCTCAACGGATGCCGTTTGAATAGTATTCAGTTTAGTCGTGAGGTTTACTACGGTTTATTTTTTGTTTTATTCTTGTTAGTTTATTTTAGCTAGCTCATAAAAATGTCAAATCATTTACATACACGTCAGCTTAGCGACAACTACTTGACAGACATTAATACACTTAAGCTGCCTGGTAAAGGACACGGCATTATCCCTTATCCTTCAAGCAAGCAACAGCGACAACTTAACTGACATAATACAATAAGGCAACAAGCGTGGAGACTCTTTCTTTGACTTTCTTTTTGTGTTTTTGTAGCTGCTGCATGCATAAAAATCATCTGGCAGCACCCAAAATGCCGTTAGACAGACCCTACTCCGACCAAGAGTCGACTTCATTTACTCACATGTCAAGTAAGTCGCGTCGACTTCTATATAGTATATATGTGTGTGTGCTGTTAACAAATTGCTTTTGTGCAAATTTTGTAGCTATTGCTGTCCCATCCTTTGCAGTCAGTCTTATGAAGACAGCTTAAAAAATTTGCATTGCATACTTTTTGGCGCTCTTGTTTAACTTCATTAGCGTTTTTTGCTTGGCTTTTGATTGGCCTGGGGGCAGACGGCTCTTTGCTCTTTTGCTGCTTTCCAATGCAATTTTCTCAAGATGAATTGTAAATTTGGGCAATTGCTTGACCGGATAATCAGAGCATGTGCTTTGCCTTTGATTTTGTTGCCCAAACAGTGGTTAAATAGCAGCAATTTAGTCGAACAAAAAAAACTGTAGCATACTTTTGTGCGGCTGTAAATAAAAAGCTAGCATACTCTTAGGCCTTTTTAATTATTATATTTCTGGTTGCTTTTGGGTGGCTTTAGATTAGCAGAGCACACCTGATTGTATTGTATTGTTATGAGTACAATACAAAATTTCAATTATTAATTTGTTTTTCCGCCAGTTGCATTTATTTGTCTTTGTATTCTCCAAGTTGAGGCCATGGTTCATTAGCCATGGTGGGTTTCTTTGCTGTTTTGCTGCAGTCTGTCATAAATTCAAAGCAAATAGATTTGTCATAAAATTTTGGTGGCCACTGTATGTCGCTAGGATGTGCCAAGGAAGAAGATACTTTTTGTGAATCTGTTTGAAGGAGTGGGTGCAGCCAAAAAAGATGAAAAGCTATTTACATATTGCATTTGCTTCGTGCTCAAGCTGGGCAAGGACAAAGAAGGGCACTGCACAGGCAAGAGCAAAGGAAAAGGCAAAGGCAATTTATCATAAATATTTGTCAACTGCAGCAAACTTATTTTACGCTCGGACGGGCATGAAGTGAAAGAAAGTGGCAGCTGTATGTGACCAGTGCAGCATTGTGGCAAATACTCTTAGTCATACTCATATTCATATACAAATAACTTATCTTTATTCTATAGCTTAACTTATAGTCGTAATCGTATAGTATAGATAGCACTACAAGTACTGCCATATCAGCCAAATGGCAAGTACAACACCCAAAACCAGATCCATGGGCAGACTGAAGGTATCGCGTTGTAATTGCTCATGTCTCGCTATCTCAATGATCTTGTGAGTGGCCAGAAGCCATTGTTTAACCACAGATGCCTCCGATGCCACAAAGGAGTATTCCTCCCGCTTTGCCTTATCCTTATCTTGCTGCTTGACCAGCAGATTAATGATCTTATTGGCATTAGCCGTTGCCAATTCCAAAGGACGCTGCAGCTCCACATGCTCCCAATTGTAGTGCTGGCGATAGGCCAGACGACGCTTACGAACCTCCGTGCACACCAAACAGCGATCAAAGAGAAAGATCTTGGCTCGATATTTCTTTTTGGTAGGATAATGCTGTGCATCAAACTCCGTCGATCTCCGGAAATTTCCCTGCTGCTGCAGATCAAACTAAGAGTTGAGAATGTTAAATTAATTTATATTTTCATTTCAATCTATTCGATTTAATAATTACCTCATTCAGTTCATCTATGTTGGGAATCTCCTCCGCTTGATTGACCACATCCAGCTGACGTCGCAGTCGCGTTTCCAGCTTACAAACGGCGCTAAGCACAGGCTTACAGCTAATACCGCTCTTATAGAATTCCTATAGAATACCAGTTTATTTATTTTAGATCATAATTTTTAAACTAACCACTCACCGATATAAATTGCTGCAACAGCAATGGATATCTGGTCAGTCTTTGTATGGGCTGCACTAGAAAACTGTCAATGCCCAGCTTGTCTTTTATTGTGGTTTGATAGCACTATAAAAATAATAATTATATATTATTACAAGTCACTTTATAATCATAAAAATAATGTATATTGCTTACTTGCAACCATTCGCGATTTTCCTGTCGCAGCTGCATTGATGACTTTTTGCCCATTGTGAAGCTCACATAGCAATATAAATTGTTTTTCTAAAAATATTTAAATAAATTGTTTATATTAAATATTTGCAGGTATAAATTATGAAAAGTTTTGACACACAAATCTGTCAGTTTTAAATTCATTTAACAAATTTGCAAACATTTTGTCAAGAAAAGACATGAAAAGAATTAAACAAAAATAATCCATTGAAGGGTATGCTTGACTATCACATATTATGGTCTGCAGTGAGCTTTATTTACATATAATTTAAAATAAAATATAATTTACATAATAATCGAAATATTTAAAACAAGTCAAACTACGTTGCAGTGAATATGCCCTATTTAATATGTTATCTACAAGGTATTTACATATGAAATTTAACAATTTTCATAGCATTTTAGTCACAATGCAAATGACGCATTCTCTGTGAATGCATTGCGAATTCATATAGACAATACCTTCTATGAAATTTCAGTTTATTCAAAAATATGTATTCTGATGTCTGTACTGCATATACAACTTTATCCTACGGCAATTGTTTAATTCAATAATTGAAGACATTTGACATGCAAATGCAGATAGAAGAAGCAGGAGAGAAGGTTGAGAGGAGAAAAGGAATCGTATCAACAATCAGAACCCAGAGGCAAATGCAAATATTGCCACAACACCAACATTAAGTCAACTAATCTGCCTCAAACTCTGTCAACTAATCGTATAATTATTGTGCCATTAGATTATGGGTTTTGTATTGCTTCGGGGACTGGGAAATGGCATTGGGCAAAGCTTAACAATCATCGAATAATCAAATTAAATGCATGAAAAAATAATCTTGGCAAAATATTTGCTGTTTTGAACCAGTTTGGAAAATATTTTGCATTGCACCTTCGACGAGGACAGAGACAACGAGTGGAATATCAATTTTTCAGTGGCTTTGCCAAGGTTCACAGTTGGTTCCGAGCTGGTTCCGATTGTGTGTGCGTGCATCTGTGTATGTGTGTGTGTGTGGTGTGTGTGGTGTGTGTGGTGTGTGTGGAATTACGTGACTTAAATACTCAAAAATTATGATTTGGCCCAACAGGCAAGTTTTGGCTTATACTCGTGTATATATATATATATATGTATTCGTATCTATATCTATTTATGCTGAATATCCGTGTAGAAAATGTGAGACTGAGAAACCAAGTCAGACTCCAAAATTGAAATGGGTAATGCCCAGACACGAATATTGAGCAATGTGAATTGTATTTGCTGACAAAACAACTTTTAGCTTTACTTTTATAACAGGGTTAGGTAAGGTTAATACGGGAATGTTTTTAAGGTTTATAGATGGGACTTGCCTTAGTAGTGTCTTAAGGCACTTTGAAAAGGGCGCAGCTTAGCTATAAGTATTTAATTTACCTTTAATAAACCAAAGTTGGCACTTGGAGTTCAAAACAACTTGAAAGATTTTTAAGAAAACGACTTAATCAAATTTCAATTGAGTATGGAATTTCTTATCAACAAGCTTGATATCATTATTTACAAGCAAATCAAATTGATTCATAAATCTAATTTTATAGATCTATTGTAACTATCTCAACACTTCTTTATTTATTGAAAAGCATTTAGCAAAAATTTCCCAGATAATTAAAATATATTTGTAAGATTTAACTTTAATTTGACAATATTGTCACTTGCCACTAACCGGTTGAAGGCGATTTATAAATTATATAGAAAAGCTATTTATGGCCGGTTTTATACGATTTATGCCCAAAAATTGACGCGACAAGTTTAGTGAACATGAAACCAACAACTGGTTACACTGCCAAAAACAAAAAGAATCATAAAAATCAAGTAAAGTAAACAAGTCATAAATTAAAGCAAAGTAAAATCAATGAAAATTTGTTGAAAACTGCTTTTAAACGATGGAAATGTGAAAACTAATCGACTGGCCAATTATTTTTGAAAAGCCTCATTAATTTGTTAGACAAAATGTTGAAAGGAAATACATATCAGCCATTTATTTAGATATTTGTTTATACAGCACGTTGCCAAAATATGGCTAAGAATATATGGATAAACAGATGCACACTTTTATTATGATGACTCTTCTCCTCCTTTTCTCGCTGTGAATCAGTTGGTATGACTGAGGAAAAGAGCAAAAAAGGCATAAATCAGTTGACTGGGTCTTAGCATGTTTGTTAAGCATTAAGCCAAAGACTTTCTTAATCCCTGGGACTCTTAAAAGTTTGCTGGCAAATGTTATAATTCAGTTAGTTTGAAATGGGTTCTCAGGAATGTTACCTGCGACTCTTACGATCTTCACATGCTGCCAATATTCAAAGTGCGTACATTCTTGGAAGCCGACATGACATAAGATCATAAGTTTATATTTGTGCATACACAATGCCGTCTCGCAATTTCAATTTAAATTGATTATTTGGCTGTCAACACTGTACACTGTCCCTGGACCACATGTTGCCACAATAGAGCAGCACTTGCTACACACAAAGATACAAAATATCATCAAAAGAATACTCTCGCAACATGCGTTATCTTAAGTAATAAAATAACAAAATTGAGCTATTCTCGGCATTTCACACTAGAGAGAGAGAGAGAGAGAGAGAGAGGGAAATACGTGTCTATTTTCAAATCAATCTTTGCCAAGCCCCACAACAAGAGCTCTGTTTTGAGCCCCAAACAACTGATGACGTCAACTTGAAATGCCGGCAATGAACATTTTTGCTTTATTTCTATATACGTATTTGCAAGAGATTTTTGTTGTTGCTGTTTCCCAAGTGCTTTAAAATTTGTGCTTTATTTTTTTTATTATAGAACTTTGGTGATTATTCCAATCTTATCATGGGACTTTGCTATGCCTACATCTACCATATTTCGTATTCGTCATCGTTTGGCTTTTGCTGTTGGCCTGCTAATTGCTTGAGTCGCAAAAAGTCAGCTTTTTGTTGTTTATCAATTTGTACTTAACATTTAACTTAGATTGTTTGCACCCTTCAGGAATAACAGGCAAGTGGGGTATGCTGAGCGAAATGAAGAAAAAATTTATATAAGAAGTCAGCAAACAGATATCTAACTTTTTAAGAAATGCAATGGAAACAATTAACTAAAAAATATTTAACTCATTAAGCAGGGTATTTTTGCTTCTATCAATATTCAGTGAAACTCAATTTACACTCGTATCATGTAGGCATTACTTGTGCATTGTCTAGACAATGAATTCTCATGATAAAAATTAAGAAAATCTTGGCAAGAATTTACAGCTGGGCTTGGCACAAACCACGTATCTTTTGCTGGCACTTAACTTTTTTCGATTGTCATTTCATAAGATAAATATAAAATTATTTGAGCATAATAATGAATTAATGTCTTGGTCAAAAATCAGTAATTCGTGACATACTTGTCAAAAGGTGTGAATAATTGTGCTTAAATTTCAAATAACTCATAAGAAAATTAAATATAATTAATGCCAACTTAATTTAAATATTCTATACAACTTAATGCGATTCGCAATTTATGGGCTACTGACAAGTGTTAACTTTGTGTTGTGCACAGCATATTTTATAAATATAAATTATTTTCTGCTTATAACCCACTTTTAGATGTCATCGCGTAGCTTTATTTGCATTAATTGCTGAGTCCAGAACAGCTAAAAGATGTCTGTCGCTAAAATAACAGTCAATAATTAAGCAGAAAATGACATGGAACTGCACACGAACGTTGGTTTAAAAAATAATAAATAAAAATTGATTGTTAAAAATACAATAGAAACTTTGAGCACGAAAACTAAAGACGCGAAAACGTCAATCATTTACGAGTTGGGCAAATAACTCAAGTATGCAAAAAATATAAACAAAGAAAAAACAATTTGAATAAGTTAGAAGAGTCTAATACCCTAACTTAGATTTTAAAACAAATTTTTAATTAATATATTAATTTTTATTACAAGTATTAAAAGCTTCCCTCATTTTACGTATTTTCTAATTTTTATTTATTCAATTGAGAAGAGTCATCCAATTACCCTGCTAGGCTTAGGGTATAAGAAACCAAGTAACTTGACAGTTGAATATCGAGGTAAAGAAAGCGTAGAGCAAATATTTGAAATTCTAATTTGCTTGGGCGGTAAGCTGATCGATTGGCCAAACCGGACAGACGGCTACTGCTAGCCAAGTTAATGGAACTGACGGCTTTTTCGATAATGTCTAAGACGTTGGCAGCTGATGGCATCCCACGCTTGCCGAGACTTACCTCAAAGTGCGCCGAAAACTCGTCGAAGAGACCTTTCAGATCACGTTGATTGCGCAACATTAGAGGCAGAATCTCTTGTTCATGCAACTCGAGAATCTCGGAGATGTTGCCCAGAAGCAGCTGTTGCCGCTGCTCGCCACGTAATCCTTCTGGCAGACTTTCGCAATCCTGCAGATTGCCATAGTTGATGAGTCCTTTGCGAAGATTGTTCACATAGTTGACCTCCGTTTGGATCAGTTCATCGATGATAAAGCTGATCTTCTTTGAGGCATAGATTTCTGTTTGATCGCAGGGAAAAAGATTCTCTAGCGACAATGTATCCTCATCCTCGTGGCTAAATGAGAAATAATGAAATTTATTAAAATTAATAATAATTGTAAATGAATTGGTGAAGTAGTGAGAAAAAGAGTGAATGTTACTTACTACTCATCGCCCAAGGTTTCAAAACTGAGGGTATGTGTAAGGAAACCATTGTGTGAACTATATGTCGGTGATGAGTTGGCTGTTGGACAGGGTGTTGCTGTTGTGGCACTTGTTGTTGTTGCTGAGGTTGAGGTGGACGTTGCTGTTGTTGGTGTTGGTGTTGTGCTTATGTTGATAGAGTTCAATGAAATGCCACTGTAAACACAGAACAAAATGAATGCCATAGATGGAAACAACAAATGATAACAAATGTGATATATCGCAATTATTATTTAATCCATTTGAATAACATTATCACAATTCTACTTTTTATGTCTCATTACTTTTTACTCTGTTATAAACTGTTTCCATTTCATTTAAGCATTTCTATTAATAGTATATACCAATTATTGAGATATCGGAAAAGCGTGCAGGAAATGTCAAATTACAAACTATTCCCAGTGCAACAAGTAATGTCCAATAAATTATATAGTATGTGAGCACAAAGCTGCACTGGAAAAATATTTCTAAATATTTTACTTTCTTTCATCTTTTTTACAATAATGGAAGTAAAATTTGGCATGTCATCGCATCCGTAGTGAGTAAATTCTACGCGTATAATCTTTATGAAATATTCTTATCGCTATTACTACTTCCTATAATTAGCTTTAAGAAAATACCGAGCAATACCGATTAGCGAAGTGATAACACTGAAAACCATATCATATGCTTAATATTATGTAAGGCACGTCTAGAGAAATTCCCCTAACCAGCAGCGGATATTGTAAAAATATTGACTTGAAGTCATAAAATAAACATTAACAATAGCAAGTCTCTTATCCTATCACGTATACGCCCCTCCATACGTAAATAGTAAAAATGTTTGGGTAAGCGGATAGAAATAAAAACATTTATAATATTCGACTGTGACAAGAAAAATAATGGACAGCCGTCGAAAAATTGTTTTAAAACAACGGAAAACAAATGAAAAGCTAATTGGGCAAAGAAGAAGACTTTTTTGACCTACCTATCGCAATCCAAAAGGCTTGTCTGCTTTTCCAACTTGCCATTCGACGAAATTACCGATGTTCTTTGCGAAATTGAACTTCTTTTGGGGGAATTAGATGTCGTTGCGATATTATTCTCCGATACTCGTATTGGACAGTCTGTTTCAGTGACTGTGCCAATGGTATCTGCATTCTTGGAAGTCACATTATCGTTCAGTATGTGCAAATATCCGTTTAACACTTGCACAAAGATTATGACAAGAAAAGTTATGGCCACGGGGATCACATCGAACCAATTGATAGTAAACATTTTACACTCTTTCACTATCAGTACACAATTTGATATTAACGCGTTTGAAAGGCCATTGGAAATTCGACTTTAATTACGCGTAGTTTTAACATTTAACCGATTTTAACCGAACGATCCGAAGCGAAGCAAATACAAAATACAACTGTCAAATTGTTCGCAAACCGCAAGCTTTCGTAGCGATCAGCAAAAGTTTATAGCAAAAGCTCAAGCTCTTTTGATAAGTTCGCTCTTTTTGTATCTCTCTTCCACTCTCTTTCTTGATCTCGTTCTCTGTGTTTATGCATGTTACTTTGCAGCACGCGTCAGGTATTTGTTTATAAACAAAATGTGAAACTGTAAAAATATCGGCTGGAATTCATAATTCTTCAACACTTTTGCTTTCCGCCCGGTTGTCTAGTCCAAATAAAGAAATGTTTGATTTAATGATCGGCTATTAAATGATTAGGATCATTTACGACATTTTGCATATCAATTAGTGTGCATTGATTAATGATCATAACTGTAATTAAGCACACTGGTAGACTTTAATTATTTGTTGTCGTGGTGTAAAGTTGTGTAAATTCGCCTTGATCTTTTAATAACATTTTTTTTGAGTGATCAGAACTTTAGAGTAGATCGCAGTAGATTCATGAATATGCCTCATTTAATAGTTGGCTATAACTAACCAGTCGTTTAAATAATACCTATGTTTAGTTGAACTCGTATACCAATGCATATTCAAATTTATGGCGATGATCTCACAGAGATCACTCAGTAGCGACAATATAAATATATATACTTTATTATTGTTGTCGTTGTCGTCAACGTTTTGCGAATATTACAAATAAATTGTTCACATTTCATTGTGCACATAGTATTTTATTTATATTATTTGCAATTGGTTTTTTTTTTTTTTATTTGTAGTGAAAAGATACACACACGCCCCAAATAAATTCCAGGCTAAGAATGAGGCAACACTTGTGGACGACAGTCTGGAGATTCCACGAAACGTAATTATTGCCTGGGCGCGATTGACGAGCTGCATACCCCGCTAGCATTTTGCATAAATTTAAAAAAAGAACCACAACAAGCATGCTAAAAATGTTTATATCCAATTAGTTTTCTGTTATAGTCGTTTTGTTTACCCTTTCTAAGAGTAGAATAATTTGCTTAACAAATGTTAATTATTATATGCATTTTCGATCATAAATTAATTTATTAATAAATGATTTGAGTTGTAAAAAAGTTGCAGCCTCAGTTTTTTTTATCTTAATGATATTTATAGAGTATTAAGTGCTCGGTCAGCCAAAGAGAGCTGTGTTTTTCTGATTTTGAATTCATACAAGCGTCAATTGTATATTTTTATACATTTTCAAAGTGATGTCACAGCTGTTCAAGTGCCAAACAAGTTATTCGGTGTGTTGTTGTTTGTCTGTCGTATTATTAACAACATCACTAGGAGGCTGTGATTGGTGGTGATTTGGCGGTTGGAGGGGAAGAGCAACAGCAGAACAAGTGATGATCATACGAATAGATCCGTCGTTGTTCATTGGCGTGCGACCTTTTCATGATAAATTTGATTGTTTGACGTCTCTGAAATGAACAAGTTGAGGGAGGCTTCGATTTCAATGCAAATTTAAAAAAATACGTCAATTACTTGTGGCTTGATAGTTTAGTTCTCATGTTGTAGTACAAGGTTCCACGTACGTGAATGAATTCCCAAATAGAAAATATATCCTTTGATTTACACAAGTTAAATTTTTTATAATTAACAACAATTTGCTTTACTTGTGACAGCAGAAATACATAAAAATTATATTTAAATATTTAAATATAAATAAACTTATTTGACAATATTTGGTGATTTAGCATAGACTTAAACTAATTTCTTTCATTCTTTTAAATTTAGTCTAAAACAAATTTTAGTACACTTTAAAATTATGCCAACGGTAAACAATTTGTTTCCTTTTAACAATATTTAACACAAAATCTAGTTGGCTTATTGCACAGGCTTTTCAGGTTCAGTCTGATGACTGATCTTAAGATGGACGAATCAACATTGGCTTAGTTTATCTGTTTGCTTTGGTTGCCAGTCCATTTGGAGAAATCTACCAGATCTACGTGGCCGCATACCAAGTGGTTCGATTGCTGGCCGTTTCCTCATCTGGTTTGGGCATTATCCAAATATTGCCAATGCCACTATCTGAACTGAAACGATTCGAGTCACGATACAACGAGAAACTCGGTGCCTTGCGATGCAAATGATCATTTTCCCGCGAATAGAGTTCCTGCAACTTCTGGCGTTCCTCGTTGGCAAAATTGTTTATCATGTCACGTATTAGATCCAACCACAGTTGAATCTGT
Organism: Drosophila phalerata; assembly: GCA_951394115.2. Taxonomy (NCBI): domain Eukaryota; kingdom Metazoa; phylum Arthropoda; class Insecta; order Diptera; family Drosophilidae; genus Drosophila; species Drosophila phalerata. The sequence goes on along the minus strand of OY729850.1, from coordinate 11,953,298 downwards.
GCAGCATCAGCTGAAAATTCACACTCCTGCTGCTTGCGACGTTCATAGTACAATGTAAAGGATTTTGTCCGGGACGAGATGCCAACATGCTCACATGGATAGCGACCATGGAAGACCAAGTGTTTGCCCTTAATCTCCGTATATATAATGCACTTGTCAAAGATAAACACTTTGGCACGATAGTTGCGCTTCAGCTTGTGGTCCATCACCTGAAATTCACTGACCTTACGGAACTTGCCCTGATAATACACATTGAACTGCAAATATACAAATTTAATAGAATTATTGAGCTCAGACTGGTGATGTTAATGCAAAACTCACTTCATTGCAGTCCACAATGTCATTGATGATCTCCGATTCATTTGTTGTGATCAACAATGTGCGCAGACGTTTCTCCAACCGACAGCAGGATTCAATAAGTGGCTTCATCACAATGTCACGATTCTTGAAGAAGGTCTGTGCGAAATATAAATATATATTTGGAGTGGTTTTTATGGTCAAATAAAACCACTTACATTGATGAACTGGGTTAGGAGCAGGGGATAACGCGCCATGCGCTGTATGGGTTGCACCAGGAAACTGTTGATGCCCAGCTTATCATCACGCTCCAGACGTATGCTCTGTGTATAAGAAAAGATATTTCTATAATCGCATTAAATACAAAAATAGCTAGTTTACTTACTGTAAAGTAATTCTTATAGAGATCGCACAGCTTTAAAGATTTCTGTTTGTTCATTGTGAAGATCACATATCCATAGAAGCAGTTTTGCTGTATGATATAGAACAGAGTTAAGGATAAATAAAAGTACTTAGGGAATACATGATTTTAATGCCACTCACATCTAAAAACACTAGAAACTCATCAAACAGACGTTTCAGATCGCGACGATTGCGAAGCAACATGGGCAAAAACTCATCCCTATGAAATTCAGCGATTTGTTCAATATTTCCAAAGAGATCGTACTTCTTGCCACGCAATCCCAGTGGTAAATCTTTGCGCTGAAATATGTTGCCATAGTTCTCAATACCAGTAAAGAGATTCTTCACATAGGCCTCCTCGGTATGGATGAGTTCCTCGAGTATGGGATGCACACACTTGTCACTTTTATCCCGCAGTTCAATTTCAATTTCATCCTCTCTAAGAAAAAAATAATTTGTTAATTGGTTTCTTATGTTCTGTTAGTTTCTTTCCGACTTACTCCTCTTTTGGCTGATAGAGTGAATGAAATTTGCCAACCAGTTGATGGTTTGTGGTGCCAATGATTTCAGTCTTCCTTCTCGGCGTAGAACGATAGTTTCTATACAAAATAAAAGAGTGAGATAAGAGCGTAAATAAAGTGGTCAAACACGAGAAGTACATAATGCTTTTTATAGCATTTATCAATGATAATGATAATACTAAGCTGGCTGGAGTAGACCAAGAACATTGCGAGCATTACGAAAACAACAAATAAACGATAACAAGTTCCCCAACGAGGCACAGTGTGATTCACAATTTCTTCGTCTACTGATAAGCGATGTTCTTGTCAAGGCAACAGTTCGTATACTTATTGCATTTAGATATACATGTACATTTAACATGTGGACATTACGTTGTGAATGATTCAGTTCGGAAGGAAAGGGGATATCCCAAAAATCAGAAATTTAGTATAGTTTCCTTACCCTCCTCACATGATTGAGTCGACCACTTGAGGTTGATAGGGCAAGTATTTTGTCAATTGCTTTATACAGCAGCATGCCAATTTTCGTTAGGCAATGATGGAAAAAGTCCAACTGCGAGATTAGGAACCAGGATATCATGATCAGCAGGAGCATTGATACGCCCGTAACTATAAAGCCCGTCAGCTGGAAGATGGAAACACAGACACACACTGCAAAGCTAGCAAATAATTTCGATGCGACTATGATGTGGCTAAATACAGACCCCCTCAGCACAGCCTTCCTTGGCAGTCATGGAAAAGGATAGAATTGAATTGAGGACACTAGCTCGTGACGATCTGTCTGACACAATGGAATCAGAGTCGCTATCTCTGGAGGCTTTCACAGAAACATAATCCGAATAACTTGCACTTGATTTCGTGGATATCGAACTATTGGTTTCTTCGGCAATCGGAATCGGATGTCTTGGGGTCGTATTGATGCCCGTGGATACCATAATTGGACGTGGAGGTGCATAGTTGTTCTCTGAATCCTCTGTAAGATTGGAATCGCTCTGGCATACTTCATTATTACCACCTGGTTCCTCTTCTAGATGGGAATCGCTCTGATATGGTGTTACTGCTTCAATTGGCTTGCTGCCGCTTGACTTCTCTTTTTTCTCCATACTTTAGCTGGAGTTGGAGCTTTATAATGTCCGAGTGCAATAGATACATTTTACAAATTTTGCTACATTTCCTAACCAAGTCTAAGTAGTTTCTGGATTGAATTTGACAATTGAGTCAAAGCAGTAACCGGTTTGAAACACTGTCTATAGCTAATGATACAAAACCTAATTAACACTCGACGCGTTTTTTCGTCATTAAACACTTGACAATTAAGTTCAGTTCAATCTGGCGATAAATACCAACAACATTTTTATGGACAAGTCGCATAATTCGAACGACGACTTTGCAAATCTCTAATATGGAAACACGACGATGGCCAAGCGAGAAATTAGTGAGCAGTGTGTGAAGGTCGTTCAAGCAGTGTTGGTAAAGACAATATAATTCCATATATGATTTAATAACAGAAAGAACAAAAACCCATAAAAAAAACCGTTTTTTTTTACGATCAATATCTTATCGAAACGAAAACCATCAAAATATAAAAAAATACATTGGAAAATTTTGTGGATGAGATTTATGGGAAGTTATTAACCACGATTCAAGATTTAAGTCGATTTGCTCACCTTGGGAAATCCTTGTCATTTCGCAGAGATAATTCTGATTGATCCGCACTTATCGAACGCTGTACCACCTGGGATTTGAGTTCCTCGGGATCTATGGAGCTGGCTAGCACGGCGGAGCTGCTTTCGCTGAGCAAGTAATCGACTGGTGCTTGGGGATCCGTCTCGAAGTCAGATATCTGATCGACCTCATCCTCGGAACGCACCTCGTCAATGCTGATGTGTGTACTGGAAATGGAATTGGTGCCAGAGCTCATGCCTGGCAAGGCAATCCGACGGGGTGTGGGTGGAGTTCTGATTTGCGCATTGAAATCATATTGGGAGAAGCTGGGATGACGACGATTCTCGAGCAACTTGAGGCTAAGTCGCTCCTGTCGCAAGTAATTGATGTTTGATTTGAGTGTCTCAAAACGTTGCACCTTCTGCCGGACATCCAACAAGGCCGGATCCGCCGTAGGTGTAGTCGGTGTGGTGGGTGTAATTGGCTGTGTTGATTGCTCAGCCTTCTCCTCGCTGGCTGCGCGCATTTTGAGTACGGAGCGTCGATTGAACGCACTCTCCGTATCCGAATTGACCGAGTAGGAGAGCTGAAAGGAACTGGAACTGCTGCTCACGTTACTGTCGCGTCGTCCGGCGTTCTCCGCATCCACGGCACTACTGTGACGCTCCAGATCCGATAACTGTCCGCTGCGACGTCGCGAGTTGCGCTTGTTAAAGTTCCGGTTGCTCAAGTTGCGCTCTCTTCGGAACGGCAACGGACTGAGATCTTCGTCGGCCATTTTACCGAATGTAAAAGGCGTTAACAATGCCCGATAAGGCTTATCACTCCCTTGCTCGCTCTCTCTCTCTCTCTCTCTCTCTCTTGTCTCTCAATCACTGCTGTCTCTCTTTTGTTTTTTGTTTTTTGTTTCTTTATGCAAAGCTGAGATTGTGTTGCATTTTTCACAAGTTTCTTACAAAATGAGTGCGTTTCAATGCCAACGTTTCCAGTCCGAATTAAAGCTTTTATATTAGTTTAATTTTAATATAATTGTGTATGTATGTAGTTATTTATATATAGTACATGTATGTATGTATAAATGTTTATCTTATTTATTGCTGTTGGTATTTTCGACACACGTATTCGTATCTCGTGTGTTGGCCGTCAACAGCTGCGCGGGGGTTTTGTTTTTTTGTTTTTGTTTTATTTTTTGTTATTGTCCGATCTTTTAATGCGCTGCAAAAAAAATTTGAAGTAAAAATAAAATAAGCATTAAAGCGGTTTGTCGCATTTTAACATTTCAAATAAATACATATAGTCGAAATTATATACAAATTAAAAAGCAAGAAACCGTATAAAAAATCGAAAGTCGAAAGACAACACAAATAAATAAAAATAAATAAAAAACGAACTCATTGAATAATTGTTCGATAATCAAGTTTGTTACTTGATCATAAAGAAATAAATTAAGTTGGTTGTTAACAACATATACGTAATGTTTAATGATCTGATAATTATTGATCGATAATCCTTAAATTACCTATGAGCAGATAAATTTCTACTGAGAACTCTGAATGCACTTTGTAGTACATAAAGTGTTGTAATCTATTTGCACAAGTGACTTGTTGTTCAAGCCAGATAAAGTAAAACAAAAGTTAGAGTTTGCCTTTATACTCAAGTCGTTAAAATGATCCGATTGCTGTGCAAATATTTGCTGAGAATGTGTCCACTGAGCACTAGTAAAATTTAAATACTGTTTATTTATAATGCGAATGACGTCAAACGGTCGGGAGTTCAAAGAGAGTGTTGTCGGTTCTATAAGTATTATATGCACACGATCTGCTGTAGTTAATTATGTGTGACGTTTGGACTGGGCCAAAAAAAGCAGAAAAACAAGTAGAAAGCGGTTTGCCTAATGGAAAAAAGGCAGTATAGCAAATTATATTTATTTATAAATATTATCAAGCATGTCTAATAAAACAAATTAAATTTCAAAATGTTTGCAAGTACTTATACCAAAAAATATTCAAAGTAAGCATTGGTGTAATTATCAAAAATCCGAAACAAAAGCATATTTTAAATTTATATTGTTAGTTGGACTTAAAAGTTTCAACAACGTGTAAAGACTTGAGCAAAAATTATTGAGATTTGTTTATAATCAATTCATGAAATTAGGCCAAATTTAGTAGTTTTACAAATATATATTTAAGTATAAATTGCGGTAATGAAGCGCTTAAACATTTATGGTGCATTCCTGGCACTTGCCGGACCCGGCACCAAGGAGGACATTATCATTCAGGTGGCCAAGCAACAGAACATTCGGTTCAACGAGCTGCCTCAGCTGCAGAAAGAGGTGGATCAGGCTTTGGAGGAAAGTCAACGATTGGGATTCATCGATCGCCAGGGAACAATTTACAAGCTAAATGTGGAAGTACCAACGGCTAAGAGCCATAACAGTACGGGCAGTAAAACAGCTTCAACTAAAACTAATAACCAGACAAATGTGGAGCGCAATTCCAGACAACTTAACGGACAAGGAGATGGAAAGCGTAGTCAGTCCGCCGTAAGCACTAGAAGCTCTCACAAGTCGACAAACAATACCTTGTGCTCGACCTGCAGTGGAATGGATCCGAAATCCTGTTTAGAGCGGCGTAAGAATGCCAATAATTTGGAAAAGATTATATTGCCCAAGGATGCGAGTGTCTGCTCCATTTGTGGCCTGGAAAGTGAAAAGGCCGTTAACCTAGAAGATCAGGAGCCTGTCTGGCCGAATATGCGTAACGTATTATAAAATGTGGCAAATCAGATGGTAAATAATATAATTTAAAAACTGTCTCTGATCTTAATTAGCGACCTTATTCCCTAGACTTCAAAATTCAATCTATCCTTCACCAGATTTGGAAAACTTCCCAGAAAATTGTGTGTTCCTGTCATTTGATATAATATTGTATTGACCCAAAAACAGAGAAACGTTTATATTTATTAGAGTACTTTGATTCACCCAAATAAACAGATATCAAACAGACTGACATTGGTAACATTATACGTTGATTTGTTAACCCAATTAGATAACCGACACGACAGTCAACCACCCTAGTTAAAAGGTCGTATCACATTTGGTTAAATAAAAGAGACAAGCTCAAATTCAAGGGTATGAAATGAATGGAATCTAATCAAAAATTATTGTTCACGATAAGGAAGTATCTACTTGAGGCCATATTTGATATTTGATATTTACAGAATATCTAATTGTCAGTTGGGGTGGAGTGCAATTAAAGTGCAGGCACTCCCAAAGTAATCTTCAGGTTTATTTTAAATGTGGGAATGTTAGAAATTTAACAAATTTGTTTAGATTGCTATTGTATAATATTGGAAATAAGTCACCAGCTTCGTTATCGCAACTGAATCACAATGAAAACATTTTGGTATGCTCGTTTCTTGGGTTTAGAAATACACCTGAAAGGTTTTCCCAGGTAAATTTATATTTGCAAATACTACTTAATACCTGCTACTTTAATTGTCGTTAGAAGTTCGGAATTGCAAATATTCTTATTTTGTTGCCACTTTTCACATCATCGTTGCCACATTTCATTACCAATTTATAAAACAGTTATTCTGAAACAATAGATAGAACATTAGATGCTTTGTTGATCCATTAGCTTGTCTGAATCGCTATTTTTAGATTGACAGACTAATCAATGTTTGACTTTTGACTCCAAACTGGTTACTACTCACTAAACGTGCTTAGCATTATATACTATTTTTTATCGAGCATGCAACAAGTTAGAGCACAAAGTATTAATGTACGAGTAAATTTAGCTATCTCTGTCTCTAATCTCAATTGGCTTTTTAAAGCCATTTTCTAGGAATTTCCGGCACAAAAATAAATTGCAATAATCGTAAAAGCAAATGACAGATATGATTTTATTTGTTAGATGCAGATAAAAAAGGGAGTTTTTTGTTTAAGCTTTCATGACTCGACAATATTTAAGTGCAAATTAATTATGAATTTTTTTGGGGAAAAAGAAAAAGAAGGAAATGCATATGACACAAAGTAATTAACAATTATATGCAAAATTTTAAATGATTTAAAAATTTAAATGGTTTTATGAATAGTTCCATCAATCTTATGAAGTTTTCCGTATAATTTAGATTTTTTTAATATGAATTCTTTTTTATCGGCGACTAGTTTGTTTTGACGATAAGTTAAGCAAATAGTTTGCCGCAACTGATACGAACTAGTACGTAAAGTTCGTGAGAGATCTACAAAGGTTCGTTAAATTTTCTACTAAAAAATGAATAAATAACTGTGACTTCAACACTCTCGCGAACAAATACACACACACTCTCTCACACACATACACATGACGACAGCAGTCATACAAAAACGCTATGTAAAAGCATTTTGCTTCTTTTTTTTTTATTTATTTTTCATAATTATTAAAGTTTATTTTCTACATTCACATACATATATATAATTTGTGTGCACGTGTTAATTAAACAATTAGCTATTAGCTGTCATGTTGTAAGCGCGTGCATAGTTTTGGCTTTTTTGTTTTTATTTAAATTTTGGTTGTTGTTTGGGTATTTTTGAAAATGTATGTAACTACGTAAAAAAGTGTATATAGATAAGTGAATACGTGTGTTTCAGCTACGTTTGCCATTTTTGTCACTTACATTGGCGCAGGCGTACATTTAAAACGAATTTAAGGTCATTCTGAATCGAAATTGAATCAACTGAAAGTTCTACAAGTGCACACGGCGTATACGCAATTTACACAAACACAAGCACACACTTTCACACATACATACACAAGTGTCGTCTCGTCGCGGCTGTTGCTCTTGGTGTTACTGTTGTTGTTGCTGTTGTTGTTGCTGTTAACTGTTCTGCGCAGACACGACAATGACAATACGATGAATACAACGAGACACGATATGTAGACGACGACCGAAAACAGACGACGAGAATTCAACGTTCAGCTCACCTGCGCATTTGAATTGGCACTGATCCGGAATTCGCATTGCAGCAAGTACGAAGTCGGCGGCTCTCTCAACACAGTGGGACAAAATGGCTCTCTACACATGTGCGAATATTATATATTATTGTGAGAGTACAAGAATTTCATTTCCATACTAGGTATTTAAAGTTAAAAAAAACTGCAAGAAATTTATTTAATATATTTTATATATTATATTTATTTGTATATATTTGTATTCTGATGAGAGATCTATAGAGTTTCTATTTTACTTTTTTTATGGACTTTTTTAATCTTTGTCACATTTGTTGAATCATTTATAATTTTTTGTAACTTCCAGCCAAAACTCTTTCGTTTCAGTTTTTAATTTTAATTTAATATTAAATAATTGTCAATATCTCATTTTTTAGATTCATTCTGAATACTTAATTTACTTTTATGTATAAATAAATAAAATAAAAAATCAACTTATGTTTAACTATAAGTTATCAATTTGTCCCACTGTCAAATGTACTAGTTCTCCCTCTCCTTGTTTGTCACACGCTTGTTGTTGGCTTTTAACTGTTTTGCTTTTGTTGTGGTTGTTGTTGTTGCTTGTTGGCATTGTCGCGCCGACTCCGCCGCTTTAGTTATAATTTTTTGTTGTTGTACTGTCTTTATTATTTAGATTGCACACTCTCACACAATTTAGCGGCTCTAGCTGTTGTTGTTTCTCACTGTGTGTGTGTGTTTGTTTTGCCGCATTTTCTACAGCAAATTATTGTCATAATTCTTTTTGTTGCTGCGCTTTAGTATTTCGCTTTTTATTTACATGCAGGCGGCATAAATTCTTAATTAGTCTAGGCCGACAATACAATGGCACATAGAGATCTATCGGTAAAAATTCTTGCCAGCATTGTGAAAAATTCTCCAAAGTGAGCAGACATAAAGTGAAAATTGTCAATTGCTTGATTATCTCTCACAGCTGTTTCTATACATCATTTAAAACTTTATTTTGTCTCATACACACACCTGTGAAAACATACGTACTTAGCTATCATTATCTTATCGGCTTATCAGTTAGTTCGGTACTTTTTTCTTCGTGAGTTTGCAATTCAATCGGCAGCAACAACAAAGTTAAGACCAATTGGCCATTTGTTGGCGTTTTTAGTCTGTGCTCAAGTACTTGACTCGTTTTTGCTTATCTTAGCGCATTTTCGAACGTTCTTAACTAGCCAAATATTAATTTACCCACCCACTTTATACATTCTTAACTGAGGGAGTCACCAGCGAATTTGTGAAATTCATTTCAGCAACTATTGTAATATATAATTGAAATCCGCAATGTTAAATTAGTGTCGAAGTGCTGATATTTCGAATACTAATAATTTTGTTAAATTATTAAACGTTATCTGCGCTGCCGCCAAAAGCTTTAAAAAGCTCTATATTTCCATAGCAATTAGCTTTCTTCAACACACTAACACACGTGTCGAAACAGCGAACAATTTGACGTTTATCAAAGCTTTCGCAAGCAGTGCAAAACTGCTTGAAGTTTACTTACGCAAGCAGCACAATTTGAATTTGTAAACGTTTAAAATGAACGCAATATTTGACGATTATGAATATGAAGACGAACACATTGTCGGCTCTAATTTATAAATAAGTAAATTATATTCGAAAAAATAATAATACAATTATAATATACAGTCTATAATAAAAATCGTTCATATCTCCTTCAGTCCAATTGGACTTTGGCTGCATGCACTTTAGCATAAACAAGCTTGGTAAATATGTACGTTCAGATTTCATTGCCTGGCGCCGTCAGTCCAAAACATTCGACTCCTCATATTGTATTGTCGTTGAAAATTTTCCTCTGCATCCAATTATTATTTTCTCATTAACTGTAACCTTAACCAAAGTCAGACTTCTAGCGGAAATGCATTAAATTTGAATTTCGGTCCATATCTGATGCCATTAAGATAAACACATCTAAGAAAGAAAGCCGTGGGTGTATTGATTGCTCTCTGAACGTGATACGTTATTTTGGAGAATACATATTGACTCATTTTAATTGTTTAAACTATCATTAAATTGGCAAATAAGCTACCCCAACTAAAAGCCGTGATAAATATTAGCTCAGTTTAGGCTACTAGCCATAATTGGTTCACATTTTAAAGCTCGCCAAATATTTAGATGTACTAAATAGGTAAAACAGACAAATAATATTATTTACTCTTAAGAGACTCAAAAGAGAATTAAACTGTGAGAGCTTAAATGAAAGCAATGATACTTTAAAAAAAATTAATTATTCAAGATTTGAATACAGAATTCCCAATTAGGTAAATTTAATTGCACACAATAAAATAGTGAAATAGAAACATTTAAATCTCTACGGCATTTAATTGAATTCATCAGGCAAGAAATTCCTTTGTAAGGTATTGAGAAAAGCACATGTCACAACGCCCACAAGCATATACACACACAAGCACACACAACTAAAATGCAATTGCTCTCTGCAGTGTAGACTCAACACACTCACGCACATAAGTAGACATACTAAACACACACACCAACGAGAGCAATAAACCGGCCGGCTTAATTGCTCTCTCCTCTGCTCTCAGTGGTCATCAAGCGCTGAGCGCAGCTTCGTTAAGTGTAAGGAAATTTTACTTTTATGCATCCAATTTTTACCTTTTCTTTTATTCCACAACATTAATGAACAAATGAATTATAATACGCAAAAACTACGTTCGTTTTATGTATGTACAGCATTTAAATCCGAGTTTAAGAAATAAATGACCACAACAACAACGCACAAGTATTCTGATAAAGAGAGAGTGAGAGTGAGAGCGCTGCACACTGCCCACCATCTCTTTGCGTATCAGAGAGAGAAAGAGAGCAGTGTGCGCAGTTCGCTTTTACTCGTAAGAGCAATTCCATGTGGGAGTGGCGCCGCCCATTTAGACAATTCGAGCGTATAAAAGCGACTGCTCAACTTCTCCAACAACAGTCAGTTTTCATTGCTGTTGCTGTTGACGCTGTGATCGATCGGTCCAGGTTAAGTGCGTGTGCCCAAAATAAGCTAAAAGCCAAGCATAATTGTCAATCAGGAAGCGCAGCTGGAGCTGAGTTTTTGGAAAAGTACTTTGAGGTAAGGCAGACAGACGCAAGGATCGCAACGCAATTGCATTTGGCAAACTGAAAAGCAAATACAAATATACTAAAGTGATGTAATTAACTAAATGGCTAATCAATTTCATTTGCCAAATTGAAAAACAAAAAAAAAAGAAAAAGAAAAAGTTTCGAAAGCCGAGTGCCTTTTGTTGTCGGTTACATCTTCGTTTTAGTCTTGGTGATCGTGTCCTAAAATTAGAACTGTCTTTAAATTGATTTGATTTGTGGGTCAATCGATTCGAAATCGAAAAGTTTTGAACTCGTTTCGGGCATTAGCAGTTCTTGCCTACGACTCGAATCATTCGCACGCAAATATGTGAAGGACAACGACGTGCGTGGACCCAAACCCAAAACATCCGAGACATCGACCAATAACGTCGAACGAAAACCTTCTTCGAATTGCATTAGAAATAGTAAACTCGAAATCCAAATTTGTTTCAATCGTGGAGTGCGCGTACGAATTTCAAAGCGTGAGGTACTTAATTTCTTACGCTCGGAACAATTTTACAAATTCTTCTCACAGTGCAATTTTCAATTCAAATAAAATTCTCGCTCGCCTTATGTAACTCATTCAAGATCTGTCTACAAAAAAAAATATTCAAAAATATAAGACAATATTTAAGTTGATAATGGAATCTCGAAAACGTTTCTACAGTCATTTTGTTGAATTCTCAGTGCGTCTATTGTAAATGCCATTGATAAGAATTCACTTAGTGACTTGATTAGTTCATCTGTAATCAGTGCAAGTCACTTTCCAGTTGTCGCCTCGATATATTTAAGTTGTTTGGACATCTGGCACTGGACTCCAAACAACACGTGCCACTTATGACGTACTTTCCAGTTTTTTGACCCTTTAAAATATACGTATAAGTGATAATAGAAGCGTCTAGCTCTGGAAGAGTAAAGATTTCAGCAAGGATTTCAGTTATTAAAATTCATATTCATATGAAATAAATTTTTTTTTAATCTTAAAATTTTATTGATTTACCATATATAGTATATATATCAAATTTTTTACCTTTACTAATTTGCTTGCTCTTTTTGTAAAAGCCGCAAAATACTTTCTAGACATTTTCGAAAATCGATTTCACACAATTAAATGATCAAGACAAGGCAATGAGGCAACATCAAAGCATTAAAATAGCACAAATCGATTTTTAATTAAATCATGACACTAAAATACCCATGGCCCTTGCACCCTCTCGTCATGGATCTTGCCAAATTAAATTCAATTGAAACTGCCACAGCAACAAGACATGCAGGTGCGAGTGGGAGAGAGGGAGTGTGAGAGAAAGAGAGAGAGAGAGAGCGAGCAGTATAGTGAGAGAAGTCAAATCGATTGTTGCAATTTGAGACACGATATTGCAACGGAAGAGGCAACCGATCAATCGACCATTACTTAGAGACTGACTGACTGAGTAACTGACTGACTGAATGGGCGCTCTGCCAAATGTGGCAGGCACTAAAGACAACAACAACACTTACAACTCTTTTGACTTTCCACAAGACACAAGACAGACACAAGGGCTTCGCGTCACTTCCTGTCCTTACAGTTTATATAGTATGGTATCATCATAAGCGAAAAGACAATGGAAATAAAAAGGGTACGCCCCCGAAAAACGAGTCAGCGCCAACGCCCCAAGAATGCCAGTTCTTGACTCTTACGAACACTACTCGGCAACAGAACTACGAGTGAAACTGATCCACAGACAGTCGCGTCGTTTAATTTGATCTCTTTGGATGTGAACGTGGGTGTGGGTCTGTCTTCCCTCTGCACCTCAGTCTTCAGGCATAATCAATGCATTTCCGCTTTACAGCCATAACAGAGACTATAAGAAACACTTAAATATCATATATAAAATATAGAAAAAAGTAAACCATATAATTATATGGTAATTATTGTGTTGTCAACTGTTGCCTTGAATATGATTTTGATTTATAGTGATTTTCTATAGAAATGCTGATGATAGGAAGGTAACGAAATTGTACAAATATAGACAAAATAAATGGTCTATAAGGCATAATTATCAATTAGCGAAGGTTAAATTGTGTAATTGTGACATAGGCATACATAATTGACTTTAAATGCTATTGTGAAATAGGCTAACATATTAGAAATTTCATGAAACTTGTTTGGAACATGTTTATTTGTTATTAGCTTACTTATCTTATCGGTATTGCTCGAGAATAAGGTGTCGAATAAACGTATTCTTCAGCCTTCTCAACATAATATCATTTATCTGGCCCAATCTCATTTCTAATCATATTATAAAACAAATAACTTCTCGTCTTATCGTCAATAAAAGAGTCTCTTCGTTTAAGCAAACAAACAAACAAATAATATAAGATATTGTTTACTCTGAAAAAATGAGATGTATTGACATACTTTGGAATGTCAGCAAAAAGAATTTGATAAGAATATTATAAACATCACAGGAAATTTAATACTTGAAGATTACTAAATTGTATTTGAATTTTGTCAACTGCTTAAAACAGGGAATTGCATTGAGTAAGCGCAGAAATGGCTGACGAAGCACAAGCACCACCAGCTGAGGCCGCACCACCAGCAGAGGGCGAGGCAGCACCACCAGCCGATGGCGAGGCAGCACCACCAGCCGAGGGTGAGGCACCACCCGCCGAGCCCACCGAGCCGATCAAGCACAGCTACACCCTCTTCTATTTCAACGTTAAGGCCCTGGCAGAGCCATTGCGATATCTGTTCGCCTATGGAGCCATTGAATACGAGGATGTTCGTGTCACCCGCGACGAGTGGCCAGCTCTCAAGCCGAGTATGTATCCATTAAGCATTATCTATGTTAATAATGTTAACTAACTGAACTAACTGGTAATCACATTGATTAGCCATGCCAATGGGACAGATGCCAGTGCTGGAGGTGGATGGCAAGCGTGTGCATCAGAGCATCTCGATGGCTCGTTTCCTGGCCAAGACAGTGGGTCTGTGCGGTGCCACGCCCTGGGAGGATCTGCAGATTGATATTGTTGTTGATACCATCAATGACTTCCGTCTAAGTAGCGAACAATGTGTGACTCAGTTTCATGTTCAGTGTCTTTGATTAACTCTGGAATTTTTAATGTATAGAAATTGCAGTCGTCTCGTATGAGCCCGAGGATGAGATCAAGGAGAAGAAGCTGGTCACCCTAAATGCTGAGGTCATTCCATTCTATCTGGAGAAATTGGAGCAGACCGTCAAGGATAACGATGGTCACCTCGCATTGGGCAAGGTAATTAAACCCAAATCCTAAATAATATTCAATATATATATTAAATCATCTATTCAATTTAATATAGCTCACCTGGGCCGATGTTTACTTTGCCGGCATCACCGATTACATGAACTACATGGTGAAGCGTGATCTGTTGGAGCCGTATCCGGCTCTGCGTGGCGTGGTCGATGCCATCAATGCCCTGGAACCCATCAAGGCTTGGATCGAGAAGCGTCCCGTCACCGAGGTCTAAGCTTGACAGCTGACAGGCATTATCACAGCAAGCAGCAAAGCGGCAGAAAGTGCGGAGGGAGAATCGTTGCACAATAATCAATACAATCACTAACTACATCCAAAACACGCCACACTACACGACACATTTTGATAATTATTATTTTTTTTTTATACACAATTTTATTCCTCTTTGATGGGATTCTAATTCATGTAGACCTACGAAAGGGATTTAACCGCACGGGGTTACGTTCGGAATTTCAAATATTTATGCGCAGTCTTTAAGCACATGGCACTAAGTAATTCTTTTTGGCATAATTCTCTTTGCATTGCCTCGAAAATACGTAATTATCCAGCAATGGATCTATTTTCTAGCTTTAAAAACAATCAACTTTTAAAGTTCACGACTATAAAAAATTAAAAAAAAATCCGAAAAAAAAGATTATAATAATAATATCAAACTATTGCACAGTTATAATATTGCTCTACTTTTAGAAAATACTCCTAGTACATATGTATATGCTAAACTCTTACTATAGAAACTATATCTATATATCTGTATGTCCACATCCTATAAGGTTAATATTCAACTATCTTTAGTTCAATGCGAAGAGTTCTAAATATTTAAACAACACTACACAACACAATACAGCAAGAAATATGCAAATATTACAATTTTTAATACAATTTTTTTTTATATTGTCACACATTCGTGCAGCCTCGAGAATTTTCGACGTCCGACCATTTAAACAAAGAAACACACACAGAGAACCGGTAACAAAAAAGACTCACAAATATATATAATTCAAGACTTTACACTGCATAACCAGATATTGGAATTAGCTAGAACAAGAACAATAAACGGAAAACTGCAATCTCCACACAGACAACAACTGCCAGCATACAATTTAAATTTTGATTTTCATTTAAAAATTATTCAATTGCCACAAACATCAGGCATTGTAATTGAAATTATATTTTATTTTATAATATTTGCACAATATTAAAAGACACACACATTTTCAATAAACTACACACAAAATAAGAATTGAGCATACTTTTCGAAAGCACGTAAAATGGTTTTATTTGGCCGATAAGGGAAGAACCTATAAATCATCTATTTAATCTTTTAATCTGCTACAGATTCTTCAAAAATGTAGTTAACCTTGAGCTTAAGAAACTAACATTCTTTACTTAAAAAGACAGATGAAGATTGTCTAAAATATATGCAGATATTCTTAGACTTACCCAAAATGCCTATACGGTTGATAATAGGAAGATGATCAGGATGATTTAAGAACGATCTTATGTAGGTGTAAATGAAGCAATTTTCCATGATATCTGCAATGTTTAACAAGTGCTTAATAATATTTGTTTTATAACAATTTAAATGCACAACTGGTCAGTTTCTTTAAAAGTATATCATACATTCTGCTGATTAGATTCGTATCATCGTTTAATTCTCATGCTTCCACTGAGGCGATCGCTTCTCAATGAAGCTTGTGATTCCCTCCTTGCAGTCCGCTAATTCCAGATTTTCCATCATCTTCTTCTTGCCACTTATGTAGGCCTCCTTGAGTGGCATATTCAGCTGTTCATAGTAGAATTTCTTGCCCAGACAAATTACTGCGCGACTTTTACTTTTAATGGCGCAAGTGATTTCCTCAATTGTCTGATCCAAATCCTTCTCGGGTACCACTTTGGTGACCATGCCGGCTACGTAGGCCTCCTGGCTACTAATGGGCAGACCCGTCATCAGCATATAAGCTGACTTGGGACGCGACATGACGCGTCCAATGGCCACACCAGGTGTGTTGCAGAAGATGCCAAAGCCAGCGCTGAAAGGGAACACATTAATGGAGGAACTACAATCAGGAGCAACTTCATACCCGGGTGTGGAGAACGCGCTCTTCTCGGAGGCCACGATTATGTCACAGGAGGCGACCAGCTGACAACCCGCCGCAGCTGCAAGTCCATTGACCTTAGCTATCACGGGCACGGGAATCTTTTGTATGTCCAATATAATGTCGGTTAGCTTTTGAAAAACTTCACTTCGATGATTGGAATCGTTGGCATGCAGCTCCTTCAAATTGTGGCCAGCTGACCAAACATTTCCCTCTGCCGACAGGACAATGCAGCGCAGTTCCAGATTATCTCGATCCTCAAGTAAGACTTCGTGGAGCGCCTTCATCATGTCCATCGATAGAGAATTTCGTGTGCGTTGATGACTCAATGTTATTTCACGCACGCCAGCGACATTCTTGACCTAGACGTAAGCATTATTATTATTAATTCTCTTATTTACTTGTTGCATTTCATTCTCACCTTTACAAATTCCTGTGCTGCAGTACTTGAAAATCGAATGAACTTTGAACGCGCGCACTATTGTTAAAACATATTTAATACTGGAATTACACAACATATATAATACTTACAAATTTAAGTGTATTTGGCAAATAGCGCAGCATATTATTACTTTAAAATTTATTTATTAAAATTATTATTTCAGGATCGATTGGTTTTTAAGCGATAACTATTAAATTTGCCATTCACAGCACACAGATCTTGATCGTTTAGTTCTAAAAAATGTTCAAGTGAACGACTCATTTAAATAAACGAGTGAACTTATTCATTCTTTCATGAACTGTATAGTTCATTAAGCTCAGCGGGTCCTTTGCTTGTAAACAAATCACTGGAGTCATTGAAATTCGAAGAATCATTTGAATTTTATAATAAAATTTGTTTGCTATTAAAATGTCCAAATGGAAGCGCATTTTTGTTTGCAATTTTGCATATATTGCAAGGCCAGCTTTAGTTGGAATATACTAAAGCTAACAAACATTTATTCTATTTTCTTATTATCAGCTTTAAATTAATTTTTCTATAAAGGAACGGTTGTAAAATTGTAAAATCATCAACTAAATGACTGATTACGTTCACGACTGAAAAATAAACAAGTGAACCTGTTCAGCACATTGAACAAGAAATCACAACTCTACAGATCATATGTTTTGCACAGTCAGCGTACTTGGCACACACTTTTTGCTTTGCCATTCACACACATGTTATCGCTATGTTACTGTTATCGGTGCAGGTTAACAGCTGTTCTGAGCGCTCATTTGTTTGGAAAATTTCTCTCGCTAAAAACACACAAACAAGTGCCATACATTCATGAAAATATCAATTGTTCAACACATAAAGCGTAATTAATTAGTGCAACAGGTGAGTGAACGACAAATTAAATGATTTAATTAATGACATGAAGAACAAATCGTTTGATTTTATAGTCAAACTACATGTGCATGTGTGCGCGTTTGTTTGTGTGTGTGTGTGCCCGCATACAGAATGTTAATAAATAAATAAATGCTTATGTCGAACATGTCCGATACTCTTATCAGCAAACAGACCATTTTGTTAACGATTATCAAGTAACAAAGCTCACCCACGAATTTCAGTTATTGACTGGAAGTGCGCGAGTTCGGCAGTGTTTAAATAAAACTTTCATTTTAGTTTGTACTCTCACAGCGATAACACAATGCGTCCGTTCTCTGGAGAGGAATGCGTGAAACCCGTAACCGGTTGCATAAATCGCGCCTTTGGAAACAAGGAACCGTGGCAAGTGGCCGCAATCACAGCAACAACTGTCCTGGGCGGCGTTTGGATCTGGACGGAGTTAACCAAGGATGAAAGTACGTTCAAAATCGTTCAAAAAATAATCCAGTTGGCTGCCAGAACATCAATCTATTTTTAATGCTCTTGACAAGCATTTTAATCCAGCTAATAATCTTATCTGCCCTACTTCAAAGTACTTATTAGTACATATGCATGTACCCAACTATATGAAAAAAACACCAAGTATTCCATAGTTCGTGTACTTTGACCTACATTATAAAGTTCTTATATACTCAAACTTTGTTCATAGTTCGCTGATCTTTATAATTTAATCAAAATGCGAGATTATGCATAGATTAAACTTGTGTCAAGAGTTGATTAGTTGCAAAATGACAGGCAAAAGTAAAAATATATAAATATTTATTTAAGCATTTAAGTTACTTCTCTTTTTTTTTTTTGATAATTTTGTTAAATTTCATAATTATTTAACTTGTTTATCAGTTGTAGGTTTGTAGGTGGCACCATTTGATATGATAACTCATTTTACTCTTTCATAGAGTATTATTAATTTTGTCAAGCAATTAAAAATTGAAAATAAAAATTTGAATTTTTTAGCTAACAATTAAGTTAAGTAATAACAAGTTTAAAATAAATTAGTTAAAAAGGTAAACAAAAATTAGTACAGTCTTTTAGCCACAATTTTAATTAATTTAAAAATAATTAGTCGGAAACAATTATTTTCAAGAAATACGATTTAACAGATATTTTTCTAGTGTATAAAATCTTCGATTTGAAGAAAAAAAAATTTTTCTTTCTTGTTTAATGACTAACTTTCGCTTTTAAATGACATCGGCTAATGTTAATCGAAGAACTGTAAATCACCCCATAAAATTTAAAACTCTTGTTCTTTATATTTCATAATGTTTGATAGCTAATCTTTTGGTTCTTTGAACTTCCAATATGTTTTTGATCGATTATTAACTACAAGTAGTTGCCCGGCTACCAGCTGCATATGTTTTATTAAAAATAATGTTTCAATTAAAATTTTTTGATATGTGCTTATCACCTAACTGATAAACGTTGGGAATTTTCCCTTGAATTTTTAATTTTAAGCAATTTCTCAAGGTGAAAACTCTTTCTTATAGACTACAAAAATTACTAATATTATTAATCTTTTATTTTTAGGTCTTTACGTACGCGGCAAGCGTCAGTTCTTCAAGCTGGCCAAGAAGCTGCCTCCCGTTCGTCGGCAGATTGAGGCCGAAATGGATAAGGCGAATAACGACTTCGAGTCGGATATAAAGAAGAGCAACCAGCATCTGACATACTCCTTGCGTCTGCCCGAAAAGGGTATGAGCAATGAGCAGATCTTGGGACTAGTCGACGATCATCTCAAGACTGGTCACTACAGTTGGCGAGATGGACAAGTCTCGGGCGCTGTCTACGGCTACAAGCCGGAGCTGGTAGAGCTTATCACAGAGGTTTATGGCAAGGCTTCGTACACGAATCCACTGCATGCTGATCTATTCCCCGGCGTATGCAAAATGGAGGCTGAGGTGGTGCGCATGGCCTGCACTCTGTTCCACGGCAACAGCGACACTTGTGGCACTATGACAACCGGAGGCACCGAGTCCATTTGCATGGCAATGAAGGCCTTCCGGGACTATGCTCGCGAGCACAAGGGAATCACCAAGCCCAACATTGTTGTGCCACGCACAGTGCATGCAGCCTTCGATAAGGGCGGTCAGTACTTCAATATACACGTTCGCTACGTCGATGTCGATCCCGAGACCTACGAGGTGGACATGAAGAAGTTCAAGCGTGCCATCAATAGTAATACCATTCTGGTGGGTACGAAATTAATCTTATTAAGGACTTTATCTAATGTTTAGTTGTTCATTATCAGTTGGTTGGCTCTGCACCTAATTTCCCGTACGGCACTATGGATGATATCCAAGCTATTGCTGCATTGGGTGTCAAGTATGATATTCCGGTGCATGTGGATGCTTGTCTGGGCAGCTTTGTTGTTGCTCTAGTCCATCATGCTGGCTATCAAGTGCGTCCCTTTGACTTTGCTGTTAAGGGCGTCACGAGTATCTCTGCGGATACGCATAAATATGGCTTTGCGCCGAAGGGCTCTTCGGTCATCATGTACTCGCAGAAGAAGTTCAAGGATCATCAGTTTACGGTCACAACCGATTGGCCTGGTGGCGTTTACGGCTCACCAACCGTTAATGGATCACGTGCTGGCGGTATAATTGCTGCCTGTTGGGCTACAATGATGAGTTTCGGCTATGAGGGATATCTGGAGGCAACTAAACGCATTCTCGACACGGCACGTTACATCGAAAGGGGGTAAACTATATTAATATCTTCAGCAACTTTCTGAACCTTTTTAAACTATGTAATTCCTTACAGCGCACGCCAGATTGATGGTCTCTTTATCTTTGGCAAGCCAGCGACTTCAGTTATTGCTTTCGGCTCAAATGTGTTTGACATTTTCCGTCTTTCCGATGCGCTCTGCAAACTGGGCTGGAGTCTAAATCCCCTGCAATTCCCCTCTGGGTATGTAATGTTCTATCTAATAAATTCGAAACCCTAATAAGACTCTTTATTATTTTGTAGTATTCACATCTGCGTTACGGATATGCACACCCAACCTAGAGTAGCGGATAAATTCCTAAACGATCTGCGCACATGCACGGCAGAGATTATGAAGGATCCGGGACAGCCTGTGGTTGGCAAGTTTGCACTCTATGGCATGGCCCAGAGCATACCTGATCGATCGGTTATTGGCGAAGTGACACGTCTGTTCCTGCATTCCATGTACTATACACCTCAAAAGTGAATTACGTTTATCGAATGATTCGCTATATCGGCAATATAAACCACCATTCAGGGAACTGCATTCCTGATGCAATATTCCATCCCACGTAAACTGAAACCTTTTTATTGTTATTGTTCCCACTCTAAGTATATAATGTATATCATGTTTTATTGTCGCATTTATAGAATTTTGTCAGTGATCAGAACACACAGTGATTGTAAATGAAATTTATTGAGATCAATCAACATGTATATTTATCTAAAAATCTAATCTATGTCAATTGTGAAGTGCTTATATTGTATATTAAACGTTTTCTAAGTAAAAATATATTGTTTATAATAATAATGTAATTGTGTTTCAATTCTAATGACTGTGCGCTGGACTCTATAAAGATTTCTAAGCAAACAATTTACCATAATTAATGTCGATCTGTGCGTGGGTGTCACGATCCAATTTGATCTTTGTCTATTTTTCCACGCGTCGCCGTTTTAATTTAGTTTTTACTGCTGCTGCAGATCTAACACGCCCATTTCCTGTCTGTTGTAATTTATGTAAGTTTGTTAGCTTAAATAAATTTCAGTAGCGGAAGCATTTATTTCGATGTCTGTGACAAATGCGACTTATTTATTTCGTATAGCACGTGTCAGGTGTCAAAGTGACTCAAGGTGCTGGCATTCCCATTCGGGCGGCAACAAGTGCCAAAGGCAAATGGATAATAGCAAATGGAGCTCGACAGACCCATTGGAGTCGCCACATAACAACAACAACAACTCATTTTTTCACACAGCTGTGCAACAAATGAAACCTGTCACACATTAACATGCGTCAGTCAAAATCATCCACACCCACACAATGACGCCTCCGATTCTCCAGTACCGATTCTTCATACAAAAGATTCCCAAGTTAGCTGGGCACACAACCAAAAAATAAAATATATATATATCTGAGCCAAGCAGCCAAAATAAAAACCGGTGTTGCCAAAAAAAAAAAAATAAATACATAAAAAACGTTTCTGTATAAACATTTTCATAAACACACACTAAAAGCGCAGCGGCAGCGTTGTACAGTGGGCCAAAACGCTGATTCTTTACACAAAATTTGTAGAAATTCCCTTAAAATAAATTAGTAAATTTTTTGTTAAGATACAATTTAATAAGAAATAAATATTCAACAAGTCACCAAGGGTCACAGTTTGAATTTTATAACGTCCGGCGACGCCAGCGCTACAGTTCGCAGTCAACGCTGACGTTGACGCCGACGCAGACGCCGACGCACAGGTTGAGCGGCTCAGTCGCTCAGTCGGTCGGTCGCTCATTGCGGGGCTTCGTCTCTGGCTGCCTCTCCATTCGGAATGCGTCCGTTGCGAGCGTCAGTCGCACTCGTCGCGTGTGTTTAGTAGCCAAATATCAAATTGTTTTCCTTTAAAAAAAAACCCGATTTGAAACCAGCGGGAATAATCAAACACAATATTTATGACACATAATTTAATGCAAATTAATTAAGGGCTCCATATCAAACTGAATGATCAGCAAAGAAAAAAGAATAATAATAAAAACTAATCCAACTCGTTGCGGCAACTTTAAACTTTTGCTTTTTGAACAGGCCAGCAGTTTTTCATTCTTTTATTCCACGTATTGTTAACGCTAAGTGGCGCTCCTACTATAGATATATATATATATATATATATATTACTGCTGAAAACATCGAAAGTGATTCCTGACTGTGAGTGTGTGTATGTGTGATGTGATATCAAGTGCAATAATTCATAAATTCTGCTGATTAAACTGCACTGCAGTCAATCGAAAGTCAATTGATTGGCTACTGCAATAAAGGAATACTTCAGACGCTTCAAGCACTATATTCTCAAAGGTAAACTCAACTATCTGAAACATTTAACAATAACAATATCCCAAGCAAAGTTGAATTTTTAACACATTGTTTAATCTACAATCAGTCTTGAGCGATAACTTGTAAATTGGTCAATTAAAGCATGATCATAATCGGCGAATAGAAAGAATTGACGATAAGGCAACACCTTTAGCAAACATGTACTTGGCCTAAGCAACAATAATCGAAAAGTTCAAAAGCAAGCACACAGAAATAATACAAATATTGACAACTGGTTTTAAAATGTAGCTAATTTGCAATTGATAGCTATAAGAAATACTCATATACATTCCAATAACATTAAAAATATTCCATAAAATACTGATAAAAATGTCTAGGCTTATTTTTCTTCAATTCTAAACACTTGCGATCAATTTTCAATTCTCAGTCAACAATCACAAGAATTTCTTATTTCTTTCTGTATTGCCATCTATTTATAGGTATATTTGTGGTGACCAAGAACATATCGTGTTTCAGCTTCATTATCTGCATTCTCGATTTCCATGCAGTCTTTGCCTATCAGCTATGTACTCGAATTTAAACCTGATATCAGTATAAATAAATATTTATCAAAATATATGTACGTACATGTGCCTTCTCGTATAGCTGCGCAAAATACTTTTCTTCGATATCAGATACAACAGTTTTCATAATTCTCAGACTCGAGCTGCAGCTCTTTTTACATCATTTTCAGGCCCGACAAAGATAAGAGCACCAAGAATTGTCTTCTTTTTGATTTTCCATTTTATCTAATACTGCGCAAATTAGATAAGATATGCACATATGTGTATGTGTATCTTATTTTGCTCCAGTTTTTAAGATACATATATGTATTTTTACTACCCAAACCGATAAATGTTTTTTTGTTTTTTGACGCTGAATTGTTTGATTTGTGCTTGCATGCAAAGACGCCATCAGCTTGGCCAAAACAACTCCTGTTTATTAGCCATTTATGCATGAGTTTGGTCAGATAATGCGCCCATTCGGTTGCACCACCACCAACACCCAATTCCAATCCATCAGATACTCGTATATATAGTTTTTAAGGCGCATTTTTCCATGACAACCGCATGGCGGGCATAACAAGTCCAGTAAAAGTTGTTTTCCATATGACAACAACAATAACATCCCAAAGGACGTTGGCTAGTTGGGAGTTGGGAGTTGGGTGGTCCTAACACTCTGGTTTTTTGTGGTTACCAGGGTGCGGCCTTTAATGCCTGGCGTCATGTTACCATTTATAGTCCAGCTACCAACTACCAACTACCAACTGCGAAGTGTGACTTTGTTCCTAGAACTTTCGCTGCTCCTTTTGTTGTGTTTAATCAATAACTTGAAAATGGTTTGAGCAATTTTCTGTTTCATTTGTTTTATTGCTTGTTTCGGTTGATTTTCCCCACCAACATTTTACTGCTAATTGCAGATCGAGGCTAGGGAAGTAACCGATAAATTGTATCTGCTGCT
Organism: Drosophila phalerata; assembly: GCA_951394115.2. NCBI lineage: Eukaryota > Metazoa > Arthropoda > Insecta > Diptera > Drosophilidae > Drosophila > Drosophila phalerata. Next base: position 11,929,062 of record OY729850.1, on the reverse strand, counting down.
GTTGCCTTATTTGGCATTCAGTTTTGACTTGTTGAGTTTGAGTTAATTAGCTTTTCGTATATTTGCGACGCAGTTCAAAAAGTATTTAACTTGTTGTTATGGTTGATGAAGGGAAAATCAATGCAGAAAGAAAGTTACACAAAAAGATACACTCTTCTTTCTTCAAATTACCCAAGTTTAACAATATCACTATGAAATGAAATGTTTCTCAAGCGCCGCTTTGATTATTGCAACAAAAAATTCAAAGCATATTCCATTTGGCAACGCAAAAATATATCGTAGTACGAGTATAGTCCATGCATATTTGCAACGCTCCAAAAAATCCAATAAACGGCAATCACAAGAGGCAGCAAGAAAATGTTTTGCATGCCCACGATGCCACGATACATATGTGCCAATATATATACATACATATTTGCATAAACATATATATATATACTGGTATGTACATACAAAGTATGAAACGGGCAAGGCATATTCAAGTGCAATTAACATCAAATCTCAAGCGTTATTGCTTTTTATTTTTTTGTCTATGCCAAGACTATTGACAAGTCTCGCACTCATTTGAGTTAGCAGGAGGATCTCACTGTAGATACACCCAGAGAAAAGTTATCTAAAATTGTAAAATTATCATTATTATTTAAATTTTTTTTCTAATTTAATTTTAATTTGTTTTCTAAATATTTAAATCTAATATAATAGAAGCAAATATGTGTGGAACTGTATTTTTTTTTTGTCTGTTGTTTTTTTTTTCTGAGTGTATGAGATGTAGCTCTGGTAATAAGTATTGTAACAACTCGTAACACGCGACTTGAACACGCCTTTGAAAAGTTTTCGCTATGAGATTCAGTGTAACCTTCATCTGTGTGACGTGTTGCCGACTTCCAAGCAAAAACTGAGACAGACCCCAAGACACAGCCAAATTCTCAGCAAACAGCAAATGTGTAAATAAACTCAGAGCTCAAGTGATTGTCAGATGACATCAGCTTTTGGTGGCGAGAACAAAAGCACGCTTCAAAATGTTGTAGATACTCGAACGCAATAAAAACAAAACAAAAATTAAGTATCTCGTAGTTTGCACAGGTCGACAGGTGTTATACAGAGAGAGATTTCTACGACAGTGAAAGTCACAATGTGCTTTTCATATATTTATAATTTAAAATAATTAAAAATAAAAATGAAAACATTAAAAGCAGCTGCTTTTGTTTCGTTGAGATAATTTGCTGATCTTGCGATCTGTTAATTTTGTTTGTTTGTAATGCGAGATGTGAGATTTAGAACCGCATTCGCAAATGTTCAGTTAATTGATCAGTGACTAAACGTGTGGTTCAGATGAATTGCCTCAAGTTACCTGTTATATTACATATATATATATATATAGCTGCAATCTCTTATTATAATATGCGAGTATACGTATACCTGCAATTAAGTGTGCAATTAAGTTAAGCTTGAGATTGATCTTTTCAATTGAGCGTGATGACAAATTGTTCCCATTGATTGGTTCAGAAATAATACAAAATAAACAGATTTAATTGACTAAAACTAATTCAATAAAAATAATACACTCTTTGTTTAGTCATTAATTTCAAGGCATTTCCCTTTTCTGTATGCTTATCTTTTATTTGCTTCCCAAAAACAAAAGTCAACAAATGACAGAGTTATGCAATTACTTATCGACTTATCGAATGCAGAGTGATAAAAAATACCCCATAAACGTAGGTCACATTTGTCAAGAGATAGCTTATCGCGAGAATAACTCACAGTCATGAATGCCACAAGTGGCAAGCCTTAAAGAGTGGAGAACTCGCTGGTAATCTGACACCAAAGACGACAAACCCACGTGACCTTCAGACATTTGTCCATGTCAAATGTGTCCACAATATGTAGTCACTTCTCATTCTCATTCTCGTTCTCGTGCTCATTCTCTTTGTCGTTCTCTCTCTCTCTTTGGTTATCTGTGCCAAGCCGAAAGTGATGCGAAGGTGAAACTTGGTCACTTGGAACGACAACAGAGCAACAGTTGCACTTGTTCAACATATGTTACAGAGACGACAGTCAAAGACCGATTTATAGACAGACAACTATTCTTTATGTTCAACTCGAGCTTGTTAGTTTCTTTAACTTAATGTCGAGCTCTGTGTTGGTCAATGATCTTCCATTCCGCCCCGAACCAGTCAGATGTCATTTATTGAATTACCCGTATAAGCCATAAATTAGAGCGCATATTTGGGCAGACTTATCTGTATACAAAAACCACATTAAAAATATTCCTCGAGGCGCGTGCTCAAATATGAACTTGACTTTCAATTCAAATTGTACAGATGAGTGGGAGTAGGGAATTTAAAAAAAATAAACTGAATAATATATGAAGAAAAAAGTGATATTTAGATACAGTAATAAAATGCATGTTCGTCAACGTCTTGGAATTTTGTGAGTGGGATGCAAAGCGTAATTTTAAAGCAAATTACATTGAAAATGTTAGTTAGAGTATGAAATTATCAAACAAGAAATTAAGCACTTTTATTTTATAGTACCCTTGTATTTTTCACATTTCTAAAACAATATCCACAAAGCTCTTCAGCCTTTTTTTTTTGCTGATTTTCAACGGGGTTTGAACATAAAAATATATTTAATAGCAATAATAAATTGCATGAGCGTCAGCGTCTTGGAATTTTTTAAGTGCGAAAAGGGATAAGGTTTTAAAAAAAATTACAGCGGAAGTATTAGGTGAAATATTTTAATGATTGAATTACTCAGATGAAAAATTAATAGCTATATTTAGTTAAAAGCAATACATTTTTCAAAGTTAAAAAAATTAATTAGAAAAAAACATTAACTTTCATTGGTCTTTTATCTAACATATTAATGCATTTCTGTAGAATTCTTTTATAGACAACTTCATTTCAACTCTGTGGTTTTTAAGTGTTCGCTCAAGTGTTTGTGATTAAGTTATGCATATGCACAGCAGCAATCTCGGCTCTATTAGTCATTTAGGCAATCCAATTGACATTCTGGGCACGTACTCGTACATGAGAGAGTTGCCCCCATACCATATAATGATAGATATATGTAGTACTCTTATAAGTAAATGTTCCCCATTCATATGCATAATCGAATCAAGACACTTGCGCATGTTGCCGCTAAATGAAACAAGATACTTTTATTGTTGAGTGCGGCGCAAAAACCTTTCAACTTAAATTATTCACAATGGGTTCATAAATATTTGGTTTTATCTAGCAAATTGATATTGGCATAAATTACGATACACATGTCGAGAAAATAGAAGTACGAGTACAACAACTGGTTCTCTCTCTCTCTCTATATCGAATATCTGTAATATCAATGTGCAGCTGTACAATTTAGTTGTAGTTTCTCATAGTTATTGACAGGTATGACATTCGTTTAGCTCATTGCATTATCTGCGTGTTTAGATAAGCTCAGCAAGAGCCGAATAATTTGACTGAAAATATACCAAAGCTTGTCTACCATAAACTCTATTACTTAAATGCTTTAAAGAGTCAGTTAGGCCATTAAAATCGCCAAATATGGCATAATTAGAAGAGAAGCGTTAATTGGTATTTGAACTAGCTGAACTCGTAACAGAAAATGACCATAAGCAAAAAGTAGGCATAACAAACAAAACAAGCCAAGAAAACTTCAAAATCAAATTGGCAAACAGACAAACATCATTTTATTTTATGGTCTCTGACAATGTTGAAAGCTTGTCGAACGTCAAGATCAACAAAGAGACAACAACAAATATTATAATAATAACAAATGATGATAATGGTGATGATGATGATGATGATAATGACTATGATAATGCTAATGGAGCTTGTGGGAGATATGTACTTTATGAACGCTTTTTCAATTGCCCAGACCGAGCTCAGTACACTTTCATTTGCAATTAAGAGCGATTGCGGATTCTCAGTGAGTATGAGTCTGAGACTGAGTCTCAGTTTCGTTTCGACATTCGAGCGTGTCGGCCATAAGATACAACGATCTGCTTACAGATACAGATACATTACGAACTATAGAACTGAAAATCAAGCGAACATTAACGGTAATTAATTGGCTATTTACGAAATGTAACCAATTTATCATACGCTCTCTCTCGCTCTCTCTGTTTTCACGACTCTTTCTCTCTTTCACTCGGGCATTGCGTGAGCCGAACCCAAAAAGAAAAACTCGTCAAATCGCCATCTAACTTTAGACGATTTCATCATGTTTCTGTTTTGCGTATTTATTAGATACATTCGCCTTTTTGTTGTTACTTGAGTTGTTGTTGCGTTGGCATTTTTGCAAATTAGCTAATATGCGCTTAGCCTCTTTGGTGAATGTTTATTTTGAGGCTCGTTCGTCATCAACGACGAGTTTTGTATCTTTCAGATACGTAATCGCAAGCTCAAAGCTTTCCACGCTTGCATACAAGTTTCGCTTCAACAATGGATTATTAATTTATCCGCATTTCTGTTAAACATGCAATATATTTATCTAAAATTAACTTGACATATCCACGCTAGTGATGAAATCAACAAAAGCGAATATGAATGCACTTACAAGCTTAATTAATAGTTATCAAACTGTAGTTTGTCTTAATTATTTATTAGGTTCACAAACACACACCTTAAAGCAGCTGATTCAAAGACTTAAGTTATTATTCACATTTCACTCAAAAAATTCCAATTCCCATTAAAATCTCACGCTCTGACCTTTTGCAGATACGACAACGAATAAAGTGGAGGAGTGGACCTGAGATACCAACTCGGGACACCCACAGTAATCGCAGCCAGACTTAAATTATATGGCAGCCTGCAAAAATTTCAATATGATTTTGGAGATAATATGAAAAACTCGCAGAGACAACAACAACAAAAACAACAAAAACAACGAAAACTACAGCAAACGCCAACAAAATACGAATTTCAAATGTGAACCAAGCACAAGAGCAACAACAAAATCCACTCAACATTTTTTTCGGCTCAAAAGTTTCGCGTGCATTAAAAAAAATCCAAAAACAATCCAAAAAAAAAAAAAGAATTGTGAAAACAAACCAACATTAGGCAAAATTATTACTAAAGTTTTTTTGAAAGTGCAGTGAAAACGAAATATGATTAATTAGCAAATGAGGCAAAAATCATTAATGTATAAATATTGAAGCAAAACGCTTGCATGTGAGCGAAAGATTTTCGCGGCGCGTTTTTAATCACTCGCGGCGCGACAAAAATCGCGCGCGTTTTCGGTATTTTTCGCGGAAGCGTTCCAAAGTGTAAAAAAAGAAGAAGAAAAGATTTAAGCAGTGAGTTCATTGCATAAATTAAGTGGCTGCCAAGTCTCAACTTGGGTTTCATTGTGAAAATGGAAATGGCAGCATCGGAGTCGCGCCAGCTGGAGGCGATTTTTATCGCTACACCGCCGTGCACACCCCTCATCACGTCTCTCACGCGCACGACAACACCGCGCGACCTACCGACCATGTATCACTTTAATTTTGGTAAGTTCCAGTCAACCGTCAATAGAAAATAACAACCAGCAAGTACCAACTACCAAGTACCCAACTAGCAGTAAACAGTAAATCAACGGCTAAATGGCCAACACTTTGGAGCATCCCGATAATTAGCATAAGTATCTAAACATACTCGAACCTCTCAATTGAGTGGCACTCAAGTGCAATGCCTTTTTTGAATTTATGCATAGTCTCTCGGTATGAAACAAGACGTTAACAAAAAGCCGGCTATAAAATTGGCTATTAAGTGAAGCGGTTTGATTCGGTTCGATTTGAGGCGACTTCCGCGCAGGCGCAAAACACGCAGAGCAGAAGGAAGTGCTTAGGAAAAATATAAAAAATAAACATATATATATAAATATTATAAATATAAAAAAATATATAAAAACAGTGGGCATGAAATTAGTTTTGAAAGCATCATAAAACATGCATGACAAACAAAAGAGCCGAATATTGAGTGGCACTCAAAAAAACCATTAAAATGAATAGGAAATGGAAATGCTATTCAATTTAAATTTTAGTCCAGTGTAAAATTTTAAGTTCTATACAAAACGAAAATAGAATACAGATTAAACATATGGAAATGTTAAGAGGAGACAACAAAAAACTTTCCTAGTGGACAGTAAACAATTTACAAATATATATAGCAAGTGTTCAATTTTATTAAAGAGACCTAAGTTTTATAATCAATTGTTAAACAGTTAATAACATTTGTTGCAACGCAAAACTTTCTACAAGTTTGCACATCCAATGACATCAGAAAGCATTACAAATATTTTATTTATTTAGATAAAAAGAAGGCAATGCAAAAACAATACCAAACGTGGGAGGCATTTAAAGAAACGAATATGAAAACAAAGTACAACAAATGTGTATGAAGAAGCCAGTCAAACGACAGAGAATACAAAGAACGATGACATACACATTTCTAACTATGTCAATTTCCATTTAAAGCCACCAAAATTGACATAAATTCATTTTAATTAAATTAAATATAAAAGCTTCAACGAAATTTCGAACAAAATGTTATTCTAGATTTGTTTTATTTTCACAGCGGAAGGCAGTAATTCATTAGATTCGTATTCTATTTAAAATGTCGTAGTACTGTCTATAGTCTGACAGAAATCGGGCGATGAATACTTTTAAATCCAGTCACGTTTTGAAATTGCGTGCCAGTTTTAACTAATACTCAATATCATATCGTATAGCGACAATATAAGCCTAGGCTCAGTGTCACATATCTGGTTTATAGGGGTCTTTGAATGGCCTTTCCTCTTATTTGGCTTAAATGGGCGCAATTTTTGGAACAGTCTAAACATGGTTAAATGCTGAAAGTATTTACAAGATATTGCCCTGCTCTCGGATTTGGCTTATTAGAGATTTCCTTGACATTGAACTACATTTAACTGTGTTATTATGCCCACACTTTACTATAATACAATATAAACAACAATACTCGTAATAGAGACAAATTCCAGTTTTATTGGCACATAGAATGAATTCCAAAGTCAAAATACCAGTTCCCAAAGATATTTGCAACGTAATTCATTTGACAGCAGACACAGCAACAACAACAACAACATCAGCAAAATTTATTGCTGTTTCACAAATTGTATTTGTTGTTAATTCTCATATTGTAGATATAGTATTGTTATTTGCGCCTTTGTGAAACCAGTTATCGGATTAGCACTTTTTGACAGACCCATCTGATAGGAGTATGTTTCTCAGTCTAAGACAATTAAAATTTAATAAATTGAAAACATTTCATTATACATCTTTGAATAATATCTGATAAACTTTAAGCACATCAACAAAACGTAACTGTAAAGCTGCTTAGTTGTGCAGCTTGAACAGAAAGCTTTTGTGGAGCTTTTCGTTAAGCAGTGTTGCCGTGATGCACAAAGCTACTACGCTTTGTAGAGTAGTGATATTAAGGAGTATTTGCTCAGTAAATATAAAAAAATAAGTAACGGGTATAAAAATATAAAATATAAATATTGAAAGTTAAATTGAAAAATTTATATAATTTATTTATTTCTTTAATCAATTAACTCAAGTCCAATTTTTCAATGTCAAGCTAAGATCTCAGCCAACTAACTTATAGATATTTTGACGTTAAATAAGCTGAAATTGATGTCAAATTCATAATCAATATAAAAAACCAGACCTTACACTCACTTTTAGCTACATATACGACTCCAAATCGCTTGTGCCCTCGTAACCTTTGAACTACTTATGTATTTCCAAAGCAAATCAATAATTACCTACCTCAATTATCGGCACACCATTTTCAAGCAGACCTAACCAATCTAATCCAATCCCATGCAAGTTTGCTACAAAGTATTTCACACTTTCTAAAAAGCAATCAGCAATAGCAACAATGATAAACACAGAGCAACTAGTAACCAAAATAAATCAACATCAATTTGTATTAACAACAAACAAAGATAGCAACAACAACAACAACAACAAACCAAATTAGTGAACTTAAAACAGAACAGAAAATTGTGCAATCTGCAAAATGCGTTCGGAAAAGCGAAAAGGCAACAAACTAAGGAAAAACGCACACACAACAACAACTATAAAAAAAAAAAAAACTTTGTTAAAAGGGGAGCGCCAATGAACTGAAATGGTTTCATTACAACAACGATGAGCTGAGAGAGGAAAGAAGTGTGAAGAGAAGTTGAACGACTGATGACTGGAGGAAATAGAACTTAATTAGTAGATAGAAGAGAGAAGTGTTTCCGTTACATATCGAATTTGATTTTTACATAGATATTAATTTATTTAATGTCAACTAAAAGTAGTCAACAAAAATTTATTTAAGTAACTAAAATGAAAGTAGATTTATAACTTTAAATTAACAATTTAATTTAAATATTTAAAATTTAAATTTTAACAAAAAGTATGAGGGTTTTGAAAATTAATATAATTTTAAATTAAAAGTATACTAACCAAAATTAATCACGGAAGATCTTTGATTTAACTGGTGTGGATTTTACACAAGTGCGATAGCTTTTTCCATTCTCAAACCCCATTCTAATTTTTGTTCTAATCTAATTTATAATCCTTTATTCTTACATAGTTTCTCTCAGTGCAACTCTACTATTGTCAATTCTAATCATGTTTTTCCACCCTTTCTCTCGGTGTATTTAGTAGCTATGAAACATTGAATGCATTCTCTCGTCAAAATTGAGTTCATGTTGTCCGCCTTGCTCCCAAAATGCCACCCAACCAACCATATGCACTATTTATAAGCACGCGCCCTTTCTTCTCGCCCTCTTTGAGAGCAACATTTTCACATTTATTTTTGTCTTTCTCAAGGCGTGACAATTAGAAGAGATTATGAAGTTTTATGGGCAGTCGCAAGTCGCAAGTTGCAAGTTTAAATCGCGTGGGCGACCACAAACGATGTTCACGCCCCTCAGACATCTACATTCTATATAGGAATATATGGTTGTTGGTTCAATAATTCGTTGTAGTTCATAGAATGGCGTGCCTCAAGTTCATTACTCGGCAACATTTGCCACTGGCACGTGCAATAATCAAAAGAAAAAAAGTTGATCAAGGCGACTTGCATAAGAGTTGCGTCTTCTCTGACGTCATCGAGCCAACTGTCAACTGTCAGCGGGAGTTGAGAGCACTGAAAAAAAGATGCAGCAACAAAATGTGATTTATTGCGAGTAACATCCAGTTGACTTTAACGCAGAGCAAATGAGATCGTTCGGATCGCAGACAGATACAGATACTCAGATACAGATACAGATACATCTATAGAAAGAGGCACTCAAAAGTGCATTCGCATTTCAATTAAAAACAGAAACGACCAAAAACAGAAATAACAAAAGTCGAAAAGGAAACTAAGGAAAAAAAGAATGATCTGGCATTCAAGACAAAACCAAAGCTGGAATACTCTATTTTAGAGTATATGGCTTTAAGGCATTAATATTACTTATCCGAACTGAATGTCCCATTGTTAAAGGCGAAGGAAAATCAAATGTGTCTCCAACTCCATTGCCAGCTGTTTATTTATTTATGTGTGCCGCCTGCAACACAAAATGTTGCTGATGCTGCTGATGGCGTGACGGCAATTGCAACTGCAACTGCAACTCCAACTGTAGCTACCTTTTTTGGCACATTTATGCAACTGTTAGCTTTTGGCCATAACAGGGCACAATTACACACATACATACATACGTATGTGGCCTACACCCATAAGTATTTATGTATTTTTATGAATTAGCCGCACAGGAAGTTGGCGCCTTTGAAGTTTGTTGATTGACTGATGGCTTAAGGAAATCCGAAAAGTGCAAGATATCAAGATTTGCAAAATGCTACACTTTAAAAGACTAATCGAACATATAAAAATAGGAGTATATCCATTTAGATTTTAACTAAGTGAAGTATATCTAAGGCAGCCAAAGTTCAGCAACATTTGAGCGGCGCCTTTAAATAAATCAGCCGTAAAGACAACCAAAAAGAGAAAGGGAGAGCAAGGAAAGGAGGAACGGTAATAGTCTTACAAAGAATAGCCGTCTTTGTTATTGTTGTTGTTGTTGTTGCAGCACCCACACAAGCAGCTGGAGTGCAGCTATTTTTAATTGAATGCAAAATAAGCGCCAGCAACATGCTGCCAACAACATGTCGGGAGCTTAATGTTGCTATGGCAAATGTTGCCACGATACATGCTCATGTTGCCGCTCTATAGCTGATGTTGCTGGCATTCAGTTGGACACAAAACGCCGGCGCGTGAAGTTTGCCGTTGAAAACGAACGGTTCGAAATGTTGTTGCATTTAAAAATATCGAATTAAAAATAACGAAAAATATATTTAAGAATTTAGTGCAATATGAGTAAGAAAATGTGGCACAAAATATTCAAATCAAAGTCACAAAAGCAACAACAGCAATTGAATAAAATCAATAAGCGCCACAGTCGTGACATTTACGAGGAATATCAGCAATTAAACGAACTGCTCAATGGTGAAAAATCGCAAGCATTGCGTTTTTGCAGTGCAAATGAAAATGAAAATGAAAATAAAAACGAAAATGGAAATGGAAACGGGAATAGCGGCAACGGCAACATCAATGTGTTCGAGCAGCAGCCGCAGCAAAGTTCTTTCAACTCGACGGCGATCAGTGAGGCGCAACAGGAGCAACAGTTGCAGCAGCAACAATCGCAGCAGCTGTCAACATTTTCGCGCGTACGCAACACATTCTCTCTGCGACGCAACAACAACAGCAACAACAGCAAAAAGCAAACACCCAATGCCAAGTCAAGTGAGTCGGTTACGCCCACAGCAACGCCTACGCCCACGCCCACGTCCACGCCTACAATTGTGGGCGCTGTTCAGTTGCAGCGTGTTTTGATTATTGTCAATCAGATCGATATGGCAGCAACAACTGTTGCTGCAGCATTAACAACAACAACAACAACAACTAATACCGCTACTAGCTCCGCTAACCATTTGCATGCCAAGCCAGAAGCAACATTTCAATCAAGTAAATTTATAACAATTTATTTAATAACAAATGCATTTGCTAAATGTTTAAATGCTCAACATAAACCGTTTAAATTTCTATTTAATTTACGGGTCAGTTTTAGTGGAGCAGTAGAGCATTATACCGTGTTAATTAGTATTTAAATAAATTAATCAGATGTTAATATACTACTAAACAGCTCATAGATACCTCTGTTAACATTTTTGTTGAAATGTCGTTAATGTAATTGCTTAATAATCTAATTTATTTAACAATTCTTTGGGCTTATAGTCAATAAGAATAAAACACAACACCGTCTTACTTTGACTATAAAGACAATTTTCCATCGATATACGTACATTATATATTACTCAACTCTCCATAGATTTATTTCGAAATGTTTCTTTTTAGTCTAATTATTTAATCATAAATATAATTTGTTTTAGACCTTTTGTTGACATTTCTTGGTGCTTATCAGCAACAATACTACAAATGATGTCACTTTGCCATGAATTAATTAAGAAACATAGAAAATACAGAAAATAGGAAATATTAAATGTGCTAACTCAGATGTTTTTGGGTAACTCTCGACTTTCCAGTTATTATTCCCGTCGTTAGGCTCTCAAAAGTTGAAAGTTCAGAAAGTAAACAGAAAAAACAAACCGCTTAAATCCAACCTTAACATTTAATGTTGGGAAACACCTTAATGCCCTGCTAAAGTCTTAAATGGCTTAAAGGGTTGCTCAACATACAAGCCCAAAAAAAAAGAAACTGTAACAAGAATGTAGACTATGAAATGTGCTAACATAATTCCAAAATACGTATGTAAAATGAAAGACTCTCGAAATATTAATACGACCATTAAATTTTCGAATAAAGCTTTTCCAATAAGATTTGTTTAAACTTTGAAGTAAACAACAAAATACTTGAACTTTCAGCACTTGGACTGATCAGTTTTATCTCTTCCTGGTTGCCACAAATCAAAAACTGCTTAGGCCCAATTCAGAAATGTAGACTTCCAGCTGTTTTTAGTAATTGTTACTGGACAACCAGGGCATTATTTTTATTTATAAAACTCAAGTGGAAATAGTTGAAAGATGTGCATTCACAATCTTTGCTCTGCTAGCATTTTGCAATGCCAGTTCGCTAAGCATCATTAACATATGTGTATCGTGGAATTGTTGCAACTTGCAACTGAAGCTGATGCTGTCATGTGCAACGCATGCCACATACCTCAATCTAGAGACTAGCTTCATATCCATTGAGGCAGTCACTCACCCACTTCTCATCGGATTACATACTGAAAGACTGCGTAGAAAACTCGCATTGATTTGAATTGAAATGAGAGGAGAAGAGACGAGACGAGATGAGTTTCAACCTCGAGAAGAATAACTCAAGAAGTTGCAGAATTGTTTGCCTCATGTCTTGTGCGTGCTGTTGATTTATATAATCATATCTTATAATTTCATATGACTGCAGATAAGAAGTAGAAGCAGGAGAAAAGTTAATCTCTGAGAGATCTTCAATTGTAGAAACTATAATTTAAATGTCAATATATGCAAGTGGAAATTATAATTATAATATAAGTAAGACTCTTCCAAAAGTAAGATCTTGAAAAGATTTTCGGTTTTCTGGGTCAACTGAAGTCAGCCGAAGCACCTGTAGTTTGTATCTCTCAGATACAGATACAATAATCGACGCCCACAAAAAAAAGCAAACGAACTGTTTTGCTCGCAATCACATCGAAATGTTGGCTCAGACAAGCTGCCAAATTTGGATATTACCACATTTCATCAATCAGTTGCTGTCAGCAATGTACAATGGAGTATTTCGAAGATAAAAAACAATTTATAGGCTGATCATACACGCAGAGGCAGCCAAAAGTCGACACTATCAAAATAATAACTATAAATTATTTGTGGATTTCAGTGTTGCCTATTGTCTGAGAATTTATAGGTCTATTTATGTGAATATGTATTGAGTTTGTTTCTCTTGCTGTTTTCTGTTTTGCTGTTGACGTGACAAATGACACCGAATAAGCAATTTGTCTACACAAACAAGTCGCAACCTCATGAGAAGCTTTTCCAACAAACTCCAACCAATGTTATTGCTGGCAGACTGTGTGGCTGGAAAGTTTTAGGGTTTCTGGCCCAGGTCTAAGCCAACATGGCACAATTGGCCAGAAGCCACCGTCTGTTGACGGATTTTGGCCTTTTACTTGGCACTTCCTTTCGGCAACTTGATACTTTCTATTGGCACTTTTCCATACTTGAACTTTCTAATGGTTTAAATAATGCGAATTTAGAGGATTGTTGATCATTGTATTTTTTCTAAGTTAACAGCGAACTGTTGTCGAATTTTGGAAAATCATAGAAGGCTTTTTGATTGAGTATAAGTTGAAAAAGTATTTAGTTTTAGGTTTCTAGCTATACTGAATATATACCAAAACATTGCAAAAGTTTCCCAGCCAACTGAAGCCCCACCATCCAATAATATATACCGAAACCCATTTTCTATTTTTTTTTCATCAATTCATCTGGGAAACAACAATAGCTACAATGGAGTCCGATGGAGGTGATGATGAGACCTTGCCACCACCGCCACCACCGCTTACCTCTGGCATGAGCATACCCATACCGGAGCATGGAGGAGGAAGCAGTGATCTAACACCTTGTCCAAACTGCAGTCGCACCTTCAATCCGAATGCTCTACGCAAACATGCGGTTGTCTGCGAGAAGATGCAGGCCAAGAAGCGAAAAGTCTTCGACTCGTCACGTCAACGTCGAGAAGGCACCTCACTCTCCACCTATGTGCTGCCCAAGAACTTTGGACTGCCCAATGCGGAGAAGGCAGCCGGAGTGCATACACCACCCACGGGTGTGAGTCGAGAATCCTCCACAGTGGTAACCGGTGAGGTAAGTCAACAATTCTTTAAGATTTCAAAGGATCCTTTAAAGTATTCACTTACAGGTCGCTGCTGCCTCTCCTTTGCCGACTCGTCGCAAGGCTGATCCGGAAAAGGTTCGCTCCACAGGTCGTGGTTCCTTGCGCAAGGGAGCAGCTGCTGCTGCTGCTGCTGCTGAGTGTCCACCCGCAGCTGCACCACAAGCCGCAGCACCAGCAGCAGCTGCAGCAGCACCACCATCTCGCTCCAAGACAAGGCGATCCATTAAGGAGCCTGCTACGGAACGTTGTCCGCATTGTGAGCGTAGCTTCAATCCAAAGGCCTTCGATCGTCATGTCGAGTGGTGCAAGGAGAAGGCCATTCAGGCCAACATGAAGTCGAGCAACACAAATGAGACCAACAAGGCCAAGGAGCGCATGGAGGCACGCAAACAGTACAGGCCGCCTAATCTCAAGTAAGAATACATTTTATATATTATATTTTTAGTTCTAAAAAATCAACTACTAAGCAGTCAGCAAAAGATCAAATGAATTAACAAATTTAATTAGGAATTATGATTTATAATTAATAATTAAAATAAGTGATTAATATATTTAATTTAAAACAAACAAAATATTGGAATATAACAATGAGTCTGGCGTTTGTAGAAAAATTGTACCTTTAATCCAACATTTTTCAAATAGAAAACCAGGAAAAGAAATTCAATAAATATTAGTGTTAGTTTCTACATACTAAAAAGAATAAAAATTTTATAGAACTCTTTTTTTGGTAATTAACATTATTTTATTAACTAATTTAATATAGATACATTGAATATGTATCTAAATTCTAAATATTTGCAATCTGAAATATCGATCTCGGATATATATTTATACTGTGAGGTGAAATACTAATTAAAAGCTAATTTTAAAAAAATAAGCTGTGCAACAATTCTAATTGATTTTAGTTGAAAACCAAGCAATCTATTGAAATATTTAAGTAATTTTGATTATTAGTTTTTCAATATACAAAGGGTTGTCAGTTACACGAATTTTTCTTCTACATGTTATACTGTTTGATTGTTTCAATTTGCTTTCTTTTTATTCAAGGACTAAGCGATCTTTAAACCGCGATAAATACTCCGGCTCCCACGAGGAACAATACGAGGCTGAAATGGTGGCCCAGAAGCAAGCTCAAATGTCGCTCTCAGCGATGACATCGTCCGTGCACAGTGAAAAGTAAGTCCGAAGCAACGTGATATCTTGATCTGTAGATTAGACTAACATTATCAACTATATTGGCCCATCTGGCGTTGTTATGGTTGTCGTTGCTAACTCCCCACAATGAAGAATTCCAATGTACACGTAATTGTTACCAAAAGTAGACAGACACCATCGCACCATGTATACAATGTAGCAAATGATCTCTCTCTCTCTCTCCGAATGTTGCCCACTGATTCTACCACCCTAACCACACCCCCCACCCAACCCAGCTTGCAAAGAATTGTGTCGCCACAAATGAAAGTGCCACGCCCTGGAACACCAGTGTCACCGCAGTCACCGCAGTCTTCACAGGCGAAGACATCAATGATTAAACAGAATACGGTCAATCTGTGTATGGCCTCCGAGGAGGCAAACTCATATATCCAGGAGCGTGTTGCCTGCATTAATCCCAGGCGGAAGCAGCGGGAAACTTGCCAGGAGATCGATGTCGCCATGGAGCGTTTACGGCGGACTGCCACCTCCGAATCTTTACAACTGGCCAAATTGGATTGCGCGGAGGCAGCGCCTCTGCTACCGGTCAAATCTCGTAGAGCCTTGCCCCGACCGAAGCTAGAAACTGCCGAGAATTTGATAGTTACTGCTCCCCAAGCCGCAGTTACTTTCGAGGAACTCAATGGGTTGATCAAGCGAAAAGGTATGGAGGGAGTATATTAGGTTCACCTAGACGGTAGAGTCGAGAATGTTCTGTTCATTATAAGAGAGGTAGTCATGCTCTACTTGAATCTCCATAGGTTACCGCATCTTCATGGCGTGCTCTAACTTCATTTAGTACTATTTCAAACGATTTCATAATCAGTTTCTAAAGCTGTGGAACGCTTTAATGATTCTTAATTAATGTGCAGAGCATTTAAAGCATTTTTAAGATCAGCGAAGCATTAAACTTCATTAGTTGCAGTCCATAAAAAGATCATTTTCTAGAGAGTATTCTACTGAAATTAGAAGTCAAGCAAAGAATGTTAAGATTAGTTCAATCAGAAAAAAATGTATTAAAATGTATATGAAAATATTTAAATCAGGGCCAATACTTGCAAATATTAGCAAATACATAAAGAATCTACACTGTCTGTAAAAGATTCTGTACTTTTTCTATCGTAGCATCAGGGTTCCGTTCTTCTGCCTTTTTTTTTGAATAACTTTGGAGTTTAATATCCGATCGTAATGAAATTTTCAGCACACATCTCAGCCTAAGTAAGCTTTGTGTATGTCAAACCTGATGCCGAAATTTACAATATAGAGAGAGTTTAGTATGTTATTTGCCAACGAGATTCTAAGAACAACATATTAGATTTTGGTTTTTCGTATCATAATCTGTTGCTAACCAAATCAAAACCAACCTTCAATCTGCACGCTGCATCTTCCTCAGCTGGAGCGAAGATATGTAATATTAAAATGGACTTGGATGAGCACGATTTGAAGGTGTCTCCGAAGATGCGATCAACCACGTCGTTGGTGCGTCAGGCACATCGTCGGATTAGGACACGGGCAAGTCCTGCCATTGATTTGTGTGCCCTGGAGCCACCGAAAGCCTTAAATTCATTTGATCTAACATCCAAGGACATTATCCTAGCCGGTGATCTCGGCAAATGCGGTGCATTACCAGCTCCTTTACCATTCCGTAGGAAAAGCAAGAAAAGTTCGTACTCTGGTTCCGAGGACGAATCGAATTCCCCATGTGGTGAGATACAAATAAAGCTGGAGACGAGCACAATTCGCACCATATGCCGACCAAAGAAACATGGCCATCTGCCGATCATAATGAACAGCTCGGAACCGATGAGAGCTCTACCAATGCCAGAAATGAAGCAAACCCTGGAAGAATCGGCAGCAACTCGACTTCCACGCCTTGAACGTGGTGATGTACCAAAGAATCATTATAAAGAGGATAAATTCAATAACCTGGATGGTGATATGGAAGCAGATGACTTGGATTTCGATGAGGCAGACATGGAAGTTGGCCAGCTGCTTAGCAAAGCCAAATTACTGGAAGCGCCCTTTGATGATGATGATGGAACTGATGACTATGTCTTGGAGGAACTCGATAGTGATCAAGAGGAAGAGAAAGAGAAACCAGAAGCGACACTTAAGCTGCCATCGTTGAGGAAGCATAGAACGAATGTGAGCCGACGTCTGGTGCTCCTGGAGCAGGATGACGAGGGCACCATGTATATCAAGGCACCGCCATCTCCCACCAACAAAAGGTCGACACGTACACCAACTCCCAGCACGGAATGCACGCTTGATAGGTTTGTTAAGTTACACACAGATACACACACATACACATACAGAGTTATCCTTTTGGCAGACGACAGCCAGGCGACGCACAGGCGGATGAGTTAGTCTAAGCTTCAGCATCAGATCTCAATGTATATTTTTGCTTTCTATTTCGCCCTAAACAGCGGCATCAGTCCACTAGCTAGCGACAAATACGATCCTTTTCTGTCCGCCAAGCGTCAGCTGGAGGAGCTCTGCTCACCCAACACGCCGCCCGACAACGACGAACCGTCCACAGTTACACCCATCACATCCAGCATGTCGACTTCGTTGACAAGCACACTCGGAAAGCCACAGACCATGACTACAACAACTACGTCCAAATTGACACCCATGTCCAACTTTCGACGCACTTCATCATTGCGTGGACCACGTCGCACACCGCTTCTGCCCAGTCGTCCGCTCTTTGCCACCAACTATCGTCCGACCATACAGCGGGGTCTCTCCGACGAGGGTCCCATCTCCAACAACTTCCTCAAGCCGGAGGAGTTCGATGAGATGCCCGTCCGTGCCGCTTGTGGCAATGATTTTCATAGTCCGCGAGTTGTACGCCGGGATACGAGTGCCTCCAATCGTAAACAGCAACTTAAATTGCCGCTAGGTGGCGCCATTGAGGCAACAGATGGTACATCCAAGCCATCGACAAGAAACGTGGCCAAAACCGACTCATTGGCCGTGTTCCTTAAGTACGAGCACGAACTGGAGCAGTTGAATGCCAAGGCAGCGGAAGTGGCAGCCAATAGCAAGGAATTGAACAGCAAGGAGCTCAAGGATAAGAGCAACAATCTGAGCAAACAGAACTCGGCCAAGAATCTAACGATCAATCCCAACAGTGGACAGTTGCCGCCACTGACCACGCCCATTTGTCCACCAACAACAACAGCAGCAACAACTACAGCAACAGTAACAACAGCAACAACAGCCAAGGAGAACAATGAGAATCAGGCGCACAATTTCTCAACCCCATTGCGCTTGGAACCCATCAGCAAACCAATGACTCCACAGCTGAGCTCCGTCCAAACGCCAAACAACAACAGTAATGGAGCACCCATTAAGCTGGAGAGCCTCTTTGGGCTTAATCGATTGGCTGGA
This sequence comes from Drosophila phalerata, assembly GCA_951394115.2. Classification (NCBI taxonomy): domain Eukaryota; kingdom Metazoa; phylum Arthropoda; class Insecta; order Diptera; family Drosophilidae; genus Drosophila; species Drosophila phalerata. The sequence continues at coordinate 11,910,547 of OY729850.1, read as the reverse complement.
GATTATATTGATCCCAAGTTGATAAATCCCTGTGATAATCTGCATGTGCAGCCATTATCAACGGGCTCATCCTCCAATGCCAGCTCGACGCCACAGCAAATCTCGCAGAGTCGCAGCAGCTCCCAGTCCACCATTACCATGGGCCAGGAGCAGCGTCGTCATTCCGGTGATTCACGTAATCTGCTTAAGCGGAAAATGCGCCTGGGACGCAATCAATTTCTGTACGATGCCTCGCCAGAGGAGGAGGCATACATCTCCTCGGGCAGTTGTGCGGATGATGAGGGAAATCGCTCGTCTCTGGAGTCCGATGAACAGTGCTGGCAACAGCAGCAGAAGCAGCTGCTCTCAAATCCACATCAACATCCACATGCATTGGGTATGACAAATGTGTTGCCACAGCTGCCGACATTTGATGATTTTGATTTCGAGGAATTTCTCTCATCATTCGAGAATGAGAATGATGAGGAGCAATTTCCGCTGTTTCGGGATTGTCGCGAGTTTCTGCTGAATCGCACAACGAGCCGACATCGCTCGTTACAGAAAGCGACTTCGACTTTGACTTCGACACCACAACCACAACCACAACCGCAACCACAACCGCAATCACAACCACAGTCGCAGACACAGATACAGACACAACCACAGACGCCAACAGCCACACAAAGAGCTGTTGCTGCCACAAGTGGCAAGAGTTCGCAGCTTATTAGTCAATTCTATACGCCCACAACTAAAGAGAGTCACGCCCACAGATCCGATTCGAATGTCTCAAGTAGTGGTGGCTCCTTCAAATCGCCACCGAATAGCAGTGGCTCCTACAAAACACCACCGACCAGCGGCGGTTCCTACAAGACGCCAGTGACCAGCAGCGATGAGAAGATGCAACGTCAGTCCTCGAATATGGCAAGTCGCCAAAGATCTGGCGATGATTCGCAGAAGCGTGAGATCTTCATCAGCATTGACACAGAACCAAATGCCCAGGGACGTTCGCCCATCTCACCGGATTCACTGCGTCACATGGTGGGCAATGCACAGACGCATGTCGATGTGCTACAGATTGACAATGGCAATGAACCGGAACATGCCAGGTTCAGCAAGATCAGCGACAGCGAGGATCATCTCGATGCTGAGCTCGTTGATGAGCCTAGCCGTGCTCATTACAAGAGGCGTCTAAACTCAACGACGAGCACAGCAGTGACATTGCCATTGCCAATGCCAAATGTGGAGGCCAATAATGCCAAGAATGTGATTGAGAAAATGCGCAGCGAATTTAAACAGTTGGGCGAGGAGGTTGGCGCCTCCATGCGACGCGACATGTTGCAACGCAAGGAGCAAGTGAAGCAGACTCAACAAAAGTTGCAAGCCCAACAGGAATTGAACGTCAACTCACCATTGACGCCATCGCCCTCGGGTGATTCCGATGAGCTAAGCAGCCTCGACGGATATCCCATGTCATCCTCGCAGTCTTCGCGTCGCGGCGCAAGCTCCAAGCTCAGCTCGGATTCCGCTTATGGCAGGTGAGTTCAATTTTTCCTAAAAAAAAAAAAAAGTAATATTAGTTGAAAATATATTTAAACATCCTGGTTTGTTTATATATGATTTTATATGAAAATGGTTAAAAGCGCTCTGCTCCTGCTGTTCACACTGTTCTATCCGTTAGGTTTCAATCTCAAGCGATTTATTTTATTTAAAAATAATAAAGATTTCAGATCCAACGAAAGAAAAATTGATTTTAAGTAACATAAAAAAAATCACAGAACTTAATTAATTTCATTTCTACAAAATTATTTAATGTTTACCAGAATTTAACAAAATATAATAAATAATAAAAAGGTAAAAAAAAAAAATTATTTGAGGCTAGTTTAAAACATTAAAAATTATTTGATTTTATGGAGTTTTGTTGTATTTAAACAACTTTAAAACATCGTCCTATATACAGGAGTGCCACAGAAATCAAAACCAACCGAAAATCTACCAAAAATGTATGGAGATTTGAGACATTTTCAGTTGGCTTTGTTGTCTGTGGCACCCCTGATATTATTGATATTTTATATAATCATTTGATTAAAAATTCTTGCAGTAGCAACTCCCCGTACAGTCTGTCACGTCAGCGTTCCGGAGAACAGCAGCATTCAAACAGCGCTCATCGCTCTCAAAATCAAAATCAGATGCGTCCACACACGGCGAGTGGAGCCTTGGCCGTGTCCGAGAAACTGAGCAACAACATGATGGATGCCTCGACGCAAGCGCAGAGTAATTACGGCACACTGAAAGCTCGACAGCGAATGTTTGCCGGCAGCTTCGGTGGTGGTGGTGGTGGAGGCGGTGGCGATGGTCCTAGCGAATGTTGTCCTGAATACTCCAGTAGCTGCTCGGAGCACTCCGCCTCACAGCAGCAACAGCAACAGCAGCAACACAATTCAAATTTCAATTACCAACAGCAGCAATCTCAAATGCAGGCAGCCTACAATAATAATAATAACAACAACAACAACAGTTACGAACATAATATAAAGCATATGAGCAACAACAACAACACTATGACACCTACAACATCACAGCATTCACTTGTGAGCAACACTTCGAATGGATCATCTAACATGAGTGCGAGTATGAAAATGTCCAAATTCTGTCACGAATGCGGCGGTAAATTCATCATAGAGCACGCCAAGTTCTGCATGGAATGCGGCGTAAGACGCGTTGTTCTCTAAGAATATGAACTAATAATTTCGTAGTAAAGTCATACACACAGCCGCACACACACTCACAAGCACACACACACACACACAGTGGAACTAACCTGTTGGCCTGGCAGGAATCGGTAGCGGAAAGAGTAGAAGGTCTTATACCAAATGTAGTTATTACATATAATTTGTGAAAGCATTAATATATATGCAGATATATAAATGCATACATATATATACGCATATATATTGACTGCTTAAATATATTTTAATAATAAAAAAAAGAAAAAAAAATTGTTTGAAATCAAACAACAAAAAATTGCAATAATTACTAATTATCTATATATAACAAGAAATTTGGTATTTTTTTTTTCCAATATTTCAAACTGTAATTACGAATATCATTTTCTTGTCCTTTATTAAAGAAACAAACACTTTTAACCAAGTTGTTGATTAACAAAGACTGAACAAATTTCAATAAAAGCGTTGAAAGCACACAGAAAATTAAATTCTTAATCAAAAAAAATTTATAAAAAAAACAAACAAACATTTATGAAATCTAACGCAATCACAACTTCAATTTGTATTTGTATTTTGTAAACTGTTTACTAATTTTATAGACACTGCTTAAATATAATAATACTTAATATGAGCACAATATTTAGCTCGACTTTATAAAGTTGAAAATAAATGGATTTGCTTCACACATTTACATAAATCAGATTGTTTAATTTTAGATACCATTTTCATATAATTGTATGGGTCCATTTAATGTAAAAAAAAATATGACGTATTTAAATTTTAAAAATTTCCATTTCTCTTTTTTCACAGCAGTACGAAGACATTTGACAGACTTATGAAATGTAATTACATGTTTTTTTTTCTTAAGGATTAATATTCTGTTCTCTAAGGATTAATATTACGATTGTTTAACAGCCGTTAATATTTATGATTGTTGCAAAAAAAAACCAATAGCCTATGTGAATAACAAAGGCAAATTTACATTGGAAATATTTTAATTAAGCTGAACTAGCAACTTTAATCTTGACAAATTAATACATAATAGAAAAGATACAAAAATAATTATAAAATCAAATTGATATAACAGATATTGAAACATTCATGGAAAAAATATTGAACGAGTACAAATTGAGTTCTTGAGACTTCTTTTAGTAAGTTAGAAATGAACTTGAATTTAAATCTTCTTTTAAATCTTTTGGCGAATATTCTAACGATAATTCAAACAGTTAAATTAAATATATGAATTAATAATTTTTAACTTACTGCAGCTGCAGCAGCTTTTGCTTTGTAATTACGGATGCCGAACCACAAGAGAGGGGAATGGGAATCTTTTCGGGACTGCAGAGCCATAGATTGTCCATATCCATAGGCAGCTGTGTATTTGAATTGGAGCAGCTTAAGCAACTACTGGCATCCGTAAACGATTCACTGTCATCAGAGGAGCTGCTGTCGTCTGCTGAAGATTTCAAAAGTTGGCTTATTAGCAGAGACCAATATGGGAAGAGATATTGAAACTTACATGCTGATTTAAGCTGATACTGAATGCTGGGCAATGGTATTTTAATGTCTTCTGGCATATCGGCATACCAAGGTATCAATTCTTCATCGGACTCATCTTCATCCTCGAAATCATCGAAATCTGTTAGGAACTGCGGTCGCCGTGCTCCATCCTTTTTCTTAAACAGATAGTTGCCTTCAAGTTTGCACTTGTTGATTATAAACTTGAAGTCACGATGATGGCGCAGTGTCACCGGGTTACCAATGAGTATCATCAGCGACTTGGCACGCGATAGAAGCACATTTATCCGACGAGGATTTCGCATAAAGCCCATGCTGGCAAACGAACGCACAAGCGTAGCAATTATAATCGCTTTTTCGCGTCCCTGATATTTCTCCACGCTGCCCACTTCCACATTCACATAACCCTGCAGGCGCAACATCTCAGTGACTAGCCTGCACTGTCCCAAATAGGGTGCCACAATCCCAATATCCTCCTGATTTACACGAACACCGCCTCCCAGTCCATTATTGAGTAAATTCTTCACATACCAGATGACCACCTGAACCTCCAACGCATTGTACGTGCTGGTGGAGTGAAATTCCCGCTTTGTCTCACCGTGTGTGGCCTGGAATATAATGGGAAACTTTGGATTGGGCAGCAGTTTCCAGTTGGCAGCCAGATTGACCTGGGCAGCTGGTGCCTGCGGAATCAGTTCATCATTATAGTAGAGCTTATTGAACAATCCAACGATTTCCGGATGCGATCTGTAGTTGCGACGGAGTCTGGTCTGTAACGTATGATCATAATTGCCGTTGGCATCGAGGGCATAAAAATCGCTGCGCAGCAGTCGCTCCATAAGCGAATGTCTTAATCCCAAGTGGGCAGCTCGATTGCTGGTAATGACGGCGCTTAGTTGCTTATGATCACCCGACAATATCACATGGCATGTATCCTGTTGTTTGATGCCCATGATACCAATTAGAGTCTCTGGCTCCATGGACGCGCCAGCCTCATCGATGAAAACGTGGGTGAAGAAGTTAAATTTACCCAAATTAGTTGTGACCAGACGGCCCACAGTGCACAGAGTAGCGACAATAATTCCATATTGACGTAATGTGTTGACAGACATGAAATCAAACACACGCTTGGCACAATTCGAGTGCTCCAGCAGCAGAGGATGCACCGCACTCAATCCCTTGGCAAATATGGAGCGTGAAAAGAGGCGTATTATCTGATGATCCTGCTCCACATCCAGCGTGACCAGGCGTGACTCTTTGGCCCGATCTGCCAATACGGTCTGCAGACGTTTATTGCCAGAAAAATACTCACATATTTTCAAGGCAATTGTGTCACAGGCCGAGTTCGAACCGGCAGTTACAAGAATGCGACTTCGTGGCTGACGAAGTCGCAACTGTAGAATGGCCTCGACAATGGTCGTTGTCTTGCCAGTGCCTGGAAACCAAAAGAGTTATACTTTGTTGTATTTTATGCTTCTCTCAGCTCACCTGGTGGTCCGAAGACAATGTAGGGAGCCTGAATGTTGGGTCCATTGACGATATGCTTGACTGCCTGCAGCTGTTCCATGTTGGATGCAATGCTAGCATTTAACAGCGCCAAATTGGGCAAGCTCGGGACACCGGAGGACACTGTCAGCGAGGTCTTGGTGGGAAACAAATAGCGACGCATCTGTGGACTCTCCTGCAGCAGTTGCATTGCCCGATACATATAACGAAATGGAGTACGACGGGATCGCAAGATGACATAGAACCGCTGTGCCATAGCTGTGTCGCCAGGGAAATCGTTACGCCTGAACTGAAGTTGAATGCTCTGGCGCGTCACTTGGACAACGGAGGCAACAAAGCGACGCATTGGATCCTTCTTACGCAGATTCTCATGCTTGTGCGGCAGCAGCGCCAGAATACGTTGCTCCGGCAGTGGAGAGGCCAATAAACTGGCCGTGGGTATGAGCACAACGTCATCCAAGTGGGGCATGACCACATCTTCCGGATTGAACTGTATTTCGCCGACCAACGTAAAGCTATAGCTAAACTTGTTAACCTTCTTGAGTATGACATTCGGCTGCATTAACTGGGAATACAGTTGCATAGTGGAGACATCCTCGATACTTAGCAGTGTGCTAAGCACCGAGGAAACATTATCATAGTCCAGACATTCCGTCTGTAGGTAGGAGCCAAAGGTGTCATCCTTTGTACTTAGACTTTCATCAGTGAAATTCAACTCCAAAGCTTGCAGCAACGGCTCCTTTGGCTCATAATGCGGCAAGGAGCGCATTATTTTACCAAATCTGCAAAGGAGTCGAGTTTTAATTTAGTGCTAATTATTTATTTGATTACTCACTTTTCCTGCTGCGTCTCCTCCTCATCCTCAATGCTCGAGTTATCATCGTCTTCATTGCTGAACCGAGCACACTTATCTATCTTCAGTTTTCCAACTTGGTCCGTCCAGCGAGTCATCATGTTGGCAATTGTCGACAATTGCAGGTTCATCTAAAATATAATTCCATATCATAAACCCGTTTAATCACTATTGATTACATCCTCTTTACCGATTCCAATTCTTGTGACACTTTGTCCACGTTCATTTTAAATAAAGTTGAAACGCAATTGTATATGTATAACTTTTTTGGCGCACAGACAAAACAAATTTCATGAGAAAAACACAAATAAAAAATGCGCTGTTTTCAAAGTACCGTTAAAGGCGTCAATCAGCTGGCACTAAAAATAATGGCGCCGATTGCCGACAGGTTCCAGGGCTGAGTAGCTCTGCATATCTATCGATGGCGTGACTGACATCGAATATTATTAATTTATTATTCAATTATAGTTTGTGTTATGCAATTAATTTATTTTAAATTTGTTGCTAAATTGAATATGCACCGATATTATCGGCATCATCATTGCCACTATCGATAGTTTGGCAGTATAGCGATTGTTGTTCAACACTGGTCATGCAAGTATGTATTTACCAATATAACTTATCGAATTGTTGCCTTATTTACGTTTTGTTGCATTATTCATTTTTATTATGATTTTGGAAAAACTTGCATTAGACCAGCGAATGAAATCGCAAAATCTTGTGCATATGCTGCAAAACAGAGAATCAGGTTATACTCGCTGTCATAAGCTTAGTCAAAGTGTGCCTTTATCATATGAGCGACAGTTCTACAAGGCAATCACTCCATGTCTCACAATTGGAATATTAATACCACCTGTTTATCTGCGCAAATTCACACCTGATGGCAGCAAGTTATTGGCCTTCTCTCGGGATCAGCGCTCCTGTATTGGTAACTGCTATTGTCAACTCAGTCAAATGTTTACATTATCAAATGAAACTCTTGTCGATTTATTCTCAGTGTACACTTACAAGGGAATCGGTTCAAACCGCGTTGGAGATTTGCTAAATGAGGCCGATGTTGGCGATGCGGAGAACTATAATGGCGTAGACGACAATCTCCTAAAGTCCAAGATGTTTGAGCGACTCTTTGAGACTAAATATGTGCTTCGGCTGTGTCAGGGCGACTCGGCACGTTACTATCTGCATCGGGAGTTCAGTGTTTTTCTGGAGGATGGACGCTATGTGCTCTTAGCCGGAATGTGCATTCTCAATGGCTGTAACCTGCCCGTCACTGACTATTGGCGTTATCCGGATCTGTTCGATAAGCTCGATCCCTTCTCGTATATATTCTTTGTGGTGGACCTGCAACAAGGTGTGGTTACCGATGAAGTTCAATTGCCTCTAGATGCCATCTGCTTGTCGCATAATCACGGCATATCAATATACGGAAATACAATAGCAATTCTCTCCAGACTGCGCCAGACAATTTATATATACGAGTTGGTTAATGGTCGACTGATCAAACACGAGCACGAAATCGGCCCTAGACCTCGGGATTGTGGCTTCCAGCTGGCGTCTCTATCAGCCATGTTAGATGTGAACACTCTTCTGCCCATCACCCACATCAAGCAGCGAGTACTGAGCTTCTTATACCGCCAAACACAGCAGGATGGCCAGAAATATCAGGATTTTTACAAGAATTTTGATTTTGTAAGTGCCAATGGCTTAATATTGCAGAGTATAGTAACATTTAAACCTTATGCTCAATGTTTACAGATTGAAAACATGATCATTGAAAAAATGCAACTGGTTGACAGTGATCTGATTTTATTGCGGTACGAACAACGACCAAAGGATACGGATGTGACTCCCATGCTGACAACTGGAGAACCAGAACCACCGCGACGTCTCTATGTATTTTATCGCATGTCCAACGAGGATGTTGTTGGTGTCTATCACGATGATTCTGTGGATCTGCTCGAAATTGTAGTACAATTCTATGATAAAATGTGCAATGTGCGATCGATGCAGACGGGGGATGCTCCCTCATCGCCTACACATCATTTTATTCGACAGAATTGCCTAAGTCCCAACAAGTCGACCCAGTTTATGCGTCAGGCAGCACTTCGTTTCAATCCCAGTGTGCCCGTCAGCACTCAGAGCTTTTCCACATCACCATATCTTAATTACAACGTATTTTATTACGATGATCGGCTTGTTTCGCCACTAGAACGTCCAAAAGCCAGCTCCACGGAGCCCATAGTGTTCCGTGATCGCGAGACTAATTTGATCAAGTTTCGTTTAAACACCAAGGCTCGACGTGCACATGACAGTGGACCAAGGGAACTGTGTGCCTTCATTTGTCATCCATTTGAGCCGTTAGTGATCAGCATACAGAAGTGTATGCACGTCTACTTGTATAAATTGCACATTTACAACCATAGTACCACTGTAAAGCAGTCCTACTACGAATAGTTTATTTCCATATGTGATATTTTAGTTGCAAGAAATTGTTTACATTTAAGTATAATTAGACGTAAATGATGATTTTAAGGTACTAATAAAACCTTGTTAATTTTTTTTAAAAATTTAACATTTGAATTTTTAAATCAAATTATCGTTATGATTTCGATAAGCAAAGTTTCGTGCGATTGATACTTTGATGGTATCGATACTTTCTATCACGATTTGAGATTGTAGACATTCGATAACAAAGCATAGCTAGCAAACGAGCTTTGAAAATATCCAGAACTAGCTATTAAGTAGCTAAGTATACAGCAGTGGTTGATTGTAAACAGCTGGTTAAATGAAATGAATATAATTATAAAATAAGAGTAATAATAATGAGCGAATCGCAAGAAACAACACAAAGTAATGAATCAAATGAAGTGTTAATTGAAGAAATTGACAGCAACGATGTGTCTGAGAACGAATTGGCGCAGTTTCAAGAGACGGAACCATTGCGAATCGTCGAAATCATTGAAGATTGCGACAATGGAGATGCGCCCGCAACTTTAGACGCTGCTCAATCCGCTGAAGAGGAGGGTGCATTGATTAGACGCTATGTACAAGGTGTGCAGTGCCTGGAGTTTCCCGATTTCTGCACTAAACTCGAACCCGGTGATGAGGAAGATGACGATGAGGAGGAGGAGGAGGAAGCAAACGAAGTGGCAAACAGGAACGATCTAAACGAATCTGAGGCTTCCACAAGCGCTGCAGCAGCTGCTAAGCGTTCCAAGTCAACAAAGGCGCAATCCACAGGTAACCGGACGGTAGCTGGAGGAGGCGGAAGCGGAGGCGGTGGAGGTTTGGGACGACGCAGTCAACTAAACGCCACTCTGTTGGGTCTCATGGGCGAGGCGAATCTCTCGTTTGCCTATGGACGCTACGAGACAGCCGAGCGTATATGCATGGAGATCATACGGCAGAATCCGCTGGCCAGTGAGCCATTTTATACGTTGGCCGAGATCTATGAGAATCGCGATGAGGTGAAGTTTCTGCACTTCTCCACCATAGCAGCGCATCTGAATCCGCAGGATCGTGACATGTGGATACGCATCTCGGATTTACTAGTGCAGCAGGGACATCTGGCACGTGCTCGCATCTGCTACACGAAGGCCATCAAAGTGATCCACAAGGATTACCTGCTGCGCTTGCGCAAGGCACAATTGCTGGAACGGATGGGGGAGACAAATGCGGCAATGTTTACATACTTGAAGATGTTGCCGCTGATGCCGCCGGGAGAGTGGAATTTATGTCTTAGCACAGCCAAAAATGTAGCGCGTTACTTTCATGTGCTGGAGAAGCACACACTTGCCTTGGAGGCCATGGAGGGAGCATATAAAGTGTGCGGAGCACGTTTCACACTCGAAGACCTCAACATCTATATGGAGTTGCTGATACTGAACAAACTGTATGTTAAGGTGCTGCGTTGTCTGCGAGAGCGCACCAAATTGGACCTGGAAACGGAGCAGGACGAGATGGAGAGCCTGGAGTTGATCTACTTTTGTCACATACCCGATGACTATTTACCCGAACTGCGTGCCAAGCTCTGCGTTAGCCTCATCCACATGCACGCTCACCATTTGCTGGGATATCTGGTGCAGAATGTGCAGGAACACATTCCACCCACTGTGGATCGTGTCGAGCTGTACATGGACATCACCGAGGCCCTGATGCAGGAGCACAAGTATGCCGAGGCCATTGCCCTGATGCAACCCATCACCGATGGCGACTCCTTTGAGTGTCCGGCGTTTGTTTGGCTGCGCCAAGCGGAGTGTCTGCGTCAGATCAACCGCACCAATGAGGCGATACAAAGCTATGCCCGTGTGGTTCAGCTTGCTCCTTACTGCTATGAGGCGAAGTTTACGCTGTCGGCGCTGCTCAAGCAACAGGGCAGACAGGAGGAGGCGGTCAAGGCGCTGGAACAGTCCGGCGAGCAGGAGGGACAACCTTTGCATGCCCGTCTCCTTTACGAGCGATGCGTGATGCTGCAGCAGATTGGTCGCATCGAGGAATTTCTCGATATTGGCTATGTGCTACTCAGCCGACACTCAATCAAGCTGAAGAACCGCGAGGAGATGATGGCAGCAGCCAATGGAGGCAGCGCCTACAACTCCGAGGGACTCAAGGCCATCATGCAAATGCGTAGCCTAGCCGCACTTGTCACAGGAAGTGCGCAACCGGAGCCACAGGTGGGTAAACCCAATACATATCTAACCAACTTCAAACTTTCATAATTTGGTCAAAACTGAACCGATTTTCAAATGGAATATCATTTTGTTCATGGTTTGGTCTCTTTATTCATTCTGCATTCAAATTTTATTAATTTATTAAAAAAAATTATTTTTTGTTAAAACTCAATTTTTATGGTAAGGGTCCCCCCTTTGAAATTTTGAAAATTGAAAATTTTAAATCTCAAGTTTTTACTTTTAATCAACTCCTTATATTATAATTAGTATAAAACAACACTTTAAACTTGATTCTAAGACCTTTCATTTTTTTGTCAAAAATCATGGGAAATTAAACGAAAATTTTGACTTGTAAAGTCCAAGATCCAAAGTCTGACCAAAGTCAAACCGTCATAACTTTGTCAAAACTGAACCGATTTGCAAACGGAATGTCATTTTGTTCATGGTTTGGCCTCTTTATTCATTCTGCATTCAAATTTTATTAAGTTCTTAAAAAAATTATTTTTTGTTAAAATTCAATTTTGGTGGTAAGGGTCCCCCCTTTGATATTTTGAAAATTGAAAATTTTAAATCTCAAGTTTTCACTTTTAATCAACTCCTTATATTATAATTAGTATAAAACAACACTTTAAACTTGATTCTAAGACCTTTCATTTTTTTGTCAAAAATCATGGGAAATTAAACGAAAATTTTGACTTGTAAAGTCCAAGATCCAAAGTCTGTCAAACCGTCATAACTTTGTCAAAACTGAACCGATTTGCAAACGGAATGTCATTTTGTTCATGGTTTGGCCTCTTTAAGCATTCTGCATTCAAATTTTATTAAGTTCTTAAGAAAATTATTTTTTGTTAAAATTCAATTTTGGTGGTAAGGGTCCCCCCTTTGATATTTTGAAAATTGAAAATTTTAAATCTCAAGTTTTCACTTTTAATCAACTCCTTATATTATAATTAGTATAAAACAACACTTTAAACTTGATTCTAAGACCTTTCATTTTTTCGTCAAAAATCATGGGAAATTAAACGAAAATTTTGACTTGTAAAGTGCTAGAACCAAAGTCTGACCAACTTCAAACTCTCATAATTTGGTCAAAATTGAACCGATTTTCAAATGGAATGTCATTTTGTTCATGTTTTGGCCTCTTTATTCATTCTGCATTCAAATTTTTTATTAATTTCTTAAAAAAGTTTATTTTTGCTAAAATTCTTTCCCACTTTTAATCAACTCCTTATATAAAACAACACTTTAAATTTGATTCTGAGACATTCAATTTGTTTTCTTTTAAATTCTTAAAATTATGTTTGAAACTAATATAAGGTACCAATATCGCATTCATTCTTGACAGGATACATCGAAAGCTGCTAATGCCGAGAGCTCTGATCTGACGATTAAGAACGAATACGATCTGTTCCTCGAACTGGTTCGAACCGCATATGCGCATGGCAAGTACAGTGCCATTGAGCGTATTTGCTTCGCCATGGTTACCACAAAGCGATTCATATATTACCACAACGAGATCGAGCGCATTATGATACTAGCCTGTTTCTTTAATCGCGACTGTGCTGTTGCCTTCTCATATCTGCGTGAGCTGATTGTCAAACAGCCGGAGAATGTTAATCTTTGGAATCTGCTGTCGCTAATAATTCAGCAGGGAGATGATGTACGCTACTTTCGGTACATGCGGCGTCTTCTGCAGCGACAACCGTCAGTTACGCAGGAAATGCGCGTCTTTTTGGGACATTATCATCTCAACTGTAGTTCGTACAAGTATGCACTAAGCGTATATGTACCCATACTGAGGGAGCATCCTCATCCATTGGTCGCTCTCTCCATAGCCGTAGTCTTCAATCAGCTGGCGCTACAAAAGAAAGTACTCCGTAAATCTGCAGCTGTCGCTCAGTCAGTCGCATTTGCTCAACGCTACGCAGAATTACGATCGGGCGGTAGAATAGGCAGTGATAACGATGTTCCCTCATCTTGTGCGGCTCGTCAGGAAATCTATTACAATATTGGACGTATCTATCATCAAGCAAACATTTTACACCTCGCTACGGAATACTATGAACGGGCCTTGGCCGTACAGCATCCGCTGATAAAAGAAAATGATGCGATTCTTGGACTACAACATGAGGTTGCCTATAATCTCCATCTAATCTATCGCAACAGTGGAAATAAATGGAAGGCACGACAGTGTTTAATGCGTTACTGTGTTGTATAAATAGGTCAAGAAATTCTGAGAAATTGCCCATAAATATTCCAATGACTTCAAAGTTTGACTGATAATATTAATTTGAACTTATAAATACATTTAAAGAAATCAACTTGACGGCGTATATCCATTTATTTTATTTTAATCATGACTTTCACAATTAGCTTGGAAGGGTGGGAATCGTACCATAAACGTAGACCTAGAGTCGATGAACCTTCATCAATTACCTGAAATCAAATTTATCTCAATTTATCATTACATAATAATATAATACTATATAGATAGATAACAATAAACAAGACATTATGAAAAACAGAGTCAAAATATTAATCGGTTTATGCAGAATTCAAATTTGGGAAGTTTTCCATTTTTTGGAAAAAAATATTAATATATATTTCCTTGAATTTGTTCTTAATAATTTCATTCATTCTACGTTGAGATTAAATGCTATGTTCAAATGCTAAATAAAAATCCATGGGAATAATCCAATTTCTTGATATCTCTATAATTTGAAAAAAATATAAAACCCATGCATCAGTGGTCCAGTAGTTTAGTCTTGAACAGATCGTCGTCAATAATGTTACAGTCAATCTCTTTGGAATTTAGTCGATCGCTTTCGTCCCCTGAAGACTTAGCACACTCTGAAGAATCGATGTCAGAAGTTTATATGTCGACGTATTCATCGCCATCAAGTGACAGTAGTACTTCTCAATCCATATCCAGTCGGTCATCTGGTATATGGAGTGATTACTCTTTGGACTCGACTGTTAACCCAGTCATTGGAATGCGATGGTCTCTCTTCAACTGCGATGAACATTGGATGCGGTATATTATTCCAGGAATTCAAACAATTAGATGGAGATCGTGCTGTTGGTTTATGGTTAGTGGTATCATGGAAGACGAAAAGCTGAGCTTTGTGGAGATTTTTCCGTGTGCTGGACGTCAGGAAGTTCTCAAAGTAAACAATTCCGTGGTTCGGGAACCGAGGTGCCTTTTGGCTGGTGACATAATTAGTGTGATGGGTGAATATCGGTGGATGGTTCGTCATGAACTGGCTGTGATAGATGAGTTTGTAATGATATAAGTATTTTTGAATAAAATAACTGTAAGCAAGAGATGTAAAATATTTTTTTAATTACATTATTACATCATTATTAATACAAAATAGTTTTATTTACCATGGATTTTTCAGCTCTTAACAATTATCTAATGAAAATTACAGATTTAATTGTTGTGGTTGGGAAATCCACACCACTAACACTTACAATTAAAAACGGTTTATTTTTTTAACCAAAATTTGTAGCATTAAATGGGAAAAATAAAAATAATAAATACGTATTGTATTGAATGAATTCAATTCATTTCAAGAAAAGTCAAATGACAATTTTAATTGATGTCAATTTGTTAAAAATTTTCTTTGGACACAAAAGCACCGTTGTTTTCGCGGCGTCCTTTTAAATTGGGGCTGCCACCCTTCAGAATTCCCCGATCTGGCAGTTTGTTCTAATTTGAAGGCTTGCCACCCTTCAGAATTTACAGATCTGGCAACTTTGTTCTAATTTAGATTAAAATGAAAATTGGATGCATTTTCGGAAATTTATCCAAATTGGTTTTTTGAAGCTAGAATTTTTTAAAATTTTGCTGAATTTTTGCTGGAATTTTCTAAATTTTTTCATATTTTTCTTTTTTTTTTTTAATTAGTTTAATGAAATTTCGAATTTGAAATTCTTTAAAAATTGTTAATTTATTACAAAGTTATGGCAAACTGTAAAATCTGTAAAAATCGAGAAATTTGATTTGCTTTATTATTAATCTTTTAAATTCAAATGATATATTTCAGCCACTCGATTGGAATTATAAGAGCAGAACGAAAGTATCGATTGGTAAGCCTTGTCGATAGTTTTGATATCGATAAAGCCATTGTTTAGGAGTAGGGGAGAAGCGAAGTTTGTTTCGCGTAATTTTTTGTTGGTTTTCATGGATGCAAAATGCAGAACTCCAAGGCCAAAATGGACGAGTTTAAGACAAGGTTCATGGACATGCTGCACAAACAGGTGACTGCTTAAGAATCCCCTTTTAAAGTTCAGCGAGTAATAACAACTTTCGCCTCACAGACGAACCGACAAATGAAAATTCCAGCAATGGGATTTTCCGATTATTTCATACAGACGGTCACAACGGACGCCTTGCCCTCCACAACAACAACGACAACAACGACGGCAGCGGCAGGAGCGAGCAGTGCAATGGCGGATGACGTCACAGATGGTGCAGCGAGCGCACAAAAATCAGATCAGGAAATACTGGAAAGCATTGAAGATTGCTACTACGATGCTGATAGCAATCTGGAACTGTACGAGCTTAAAGTGAGCACAACAAACAGGGGGCGAAACATGAAAATTCCGTATAATTTGTATTGTTATCATTATCATTGACACAGAAAGTTCTCAGCGCTGGCATTGATAACCAGCTGATTGAGGAGACCATCTATCAACTACGCGTACAACAGAAGGTGCTGACCAAGCAGGTACTGCAGAACATATTGGAGCAGCGAAATGCATGCAGCAGCGAGTTTCAGGCCATCAATGAAACGCAAAAGAAGCTGGAGGAATCCCTATGGACTTGTCAAAAGGCACGCTCATATCTTAACTATGCACGCACAAATCTAACAACGACCAGCTTAGAGATCTTGGCCAGCTATCGCAAGCGGGAGGTGCTCAAGGAAGTGCTACAAACACTGGTCGCTATCAAGAAGTTGGTAAGTACTAATGAACATATGAATATACAAATTACATTAATTTACTAAAGTTTAAATTTTATGTTTTATTTTTATTTATTTTCCAATAATTCTCATACACAAGCTTCTTATAATATAATAACTCGACTACCAAATTTATATATTTAAGATGGTCTTTTAAAAAAAAATTGGATATAATAATACTAATTCGATATAAATGATTATTAATTCTAATTATTCTTTTTTGTAATTTATGTAATTCTTATTGCTTGTATTGCTCTGTAACTTTTATATAAAGTATGGAAAAGATTTCCTATGTTTAAATTTAGAAATATAAATTTAAGTTGAGTAATTGGTAGTTTCTATTTTAAAGATTATAACTTCTTTGGTCCCTTATATATATTCATTTACTTGCTGCGATTTCTCAACATAAACGTATTTTTTTCCGTACAGCGCACCACGGACGAGGAGCTGCAGAAGCTGCTGGCAGAGGACAACTATTCAGCAGCTATAGCGTTGCTCCTGCAATGTCAGAGCTCTGTCGCCGACTTTATGCAATATAATTGTGTTCAATCTCTGCACAAAAAACTGCAGGAGACCATGCTGCTGATGGAGTATCAGCTGGACACTGTGCTCAATGAAATGGTTCTCAAATTTGATGTGCGTAAATATGCCAAGCTACAAGAGGCCTATAAGCTAGCCAATAAGTCACTAATTGCAATGGATCAGTTGCATATGAACTACATTTCGGCCGTACACTCCACGGTGAATGCTGTAGTTCGCGGTTACAGTGAGCCCACAGCGGAGGAGCAACCGAAGCTACTGTATGAGCAAATTTGCGAACAACTCAATACGGATAAGCTTATACCATGTCTGATCAGTTTGTGCAAGACATTCTGGACTATACTAGCCTCCTACTATCAAGTTGTCATATGGCACAACAACTACAAGTTATATGCACAGCAGGAGGAGACCGATAGCGAATCTCCTGATCTTTACATACAGCAAAAGCTGAAGAAGGGACAGTCGCGCATCTGGAACGATATACTGAACAAAGTATGCCTGTTTCTGCAGAGCGCCAAGTTGAAGACGCTCAAATACGATCAGTTCATTCAAGTGCTGTCCATAGTGCAGCGCCTGAAAAAGGTGGGAATAGAATTTTGCGGTGAACAGTCGGAGAAGCTAATTGCTGCTATGCAGCACCAGAGCGAGGAGTTCTTTAAACGCTATCACATTTGTTGTGTTGAAGAGATTTGTTTGTTTTTGGATAACGAGTCCTGGACGCCACTGGACTCATTTGCACACATACTACAGCTGCCGGTAAGTGATGAATATACGTTACACTATTTCAAATTTAAATCATTTATGACTTTAACAGGAATTTCGCTCCGTGAGGCATACTTTGAGACGCCACAAATCTCCAACCACAGCGCTGATGGCCTCCACCAATAACTCACCCATAAGCAACAATAATTGTGACGAGCTGGTCTCAGTGCACTCACAGGATGGCGGCGGCAGTTCCATTTATGGTTCCTATGGCTATTTCTTGAGATTCTCGGAGAAGAGTTCACCATTTGATGGTGGCCTTGATGCAGCAATGCTAGAGGAAGATATTCTGTCGGGCATTGTGGATGAGGCCTCCTGTTATTTCAGCGAAGAAAGCGATGATGAGCAAAAGAGTCTACAGAGCAAGGAGTTCGCTGATGACGCCAGCAAGTAAGTAGTCTGTGGATATTACAAAGAAGCTTAAATAGTATCCCTTTCTATATTTCTTTTTAGCAGTCAGTTGCTAGTAAACAACACAGCATTAAATGTTTTACGCTGCATTGGACGCTATCTGCAAATGTGCAAGCTGATGCACTGCATCTCGCCCAAAATAGTGTCCTGTATGCTCGAGCTGCTCGACTTTTATGCGTACGCAGTGCACGAGATATTTGGCAAGGATGCAGTAAGTGCTATGATATAATAATAAAGTCAAATCTGTATTTAATTGAAATTTGTTAAATTTTTAGCTAGTGGCAACGGATAATCTCTATACACCGCGTCTAGAAGAGCGCCTCAGAGCTGTGGAATCCAATGTGCTCACTCATATTAAAGTTTGGCCGCTCAACTTTTCATCTCTGGTAAATTTTTAACACAATTAAAATATTGTTTACAACTAAATTGCATGTAATTTACAGATCAACAATGAGCTAGCTAATCCGGACACACTGTACGGTCTTCCACAGCGCATTGTGGCCGTTGAAGCGGGACGTAGTATGCTCCAGCAATTTCATGTACTACAGAACTATTTAAACCACCTTTTGCCCGCTGCTGAGCGGCCAATTTTAAGTAATTATCTTGAATATGGCGATTTTATGACTGATCTGGCCAAACCAGTTTACACCTGTGTCACATCGCGAGTCATCGATCTGACGGCTATTCTAGCACAAATGGCAAAGGTCAAATGGGATGTGAATCATGTGACCCATCAGCATAGCAGTTACAGTGATGTTCTAAATCGCGTAAGTGTTGATAAACAAGAATATTTTTAAAATCTCAATAACGACACAAGCTAATTTACAGAACATACAAAACTTTGCCATGTGCCTGGAGGAAATATCCAAAGAGGTGCCTCTACCTAGCAAAAATGTGTGGAACTCAATGGCACATGTGGCCACACATTTGTTGGTGGAAGGGTGAGTATAGATACTATCACTATATATACAAATAACAGTTTTGAAACTTCTGCTCTTTAGCTTTTCCAATGTCAAGAAATGTTCTGCAGGAGGAAGAGCTCTAATGCAACTAGATTTTGCCAACTTTATGTCATTCCTTGAACTAATCTCGAATCAGAAGTATCCACAGCATCGTGCTTACGTGGATGTATTTATCAAATCATATTATTTTTCGCCGGAACAATTTGAGCAATGGATTGAACAGCAACGACAAACTGATGATTATTCTGCCAAGCAATTGACAAATCTGATACAATGCATTTGTGTTAGCGATAAACGCACTCGACAGAGGCTGCTTCAGTTGATGGAAGGCGTGGCAACAAATGTTTCGCCTAATTCAACGCCACAGAAGAACATCTGTAATTCTGGCTCGAATCTGAGAAATGTTATTTAATTTATTTTCTCTATCCTTTTGGTTTTTGTATTTATTTTGTTATACATGCAATTATGGCTAATCATTTGGTCAATTACCTTTGTTACTAGCTGAATCTTTGTGAACGTTCTTTATTGTATTGAATATTGTACATTCCGTTTAGTGCAAATTTATTAATATTATGTTATAAGATGATTGTATTTTAGTTACATAAGCGATCTCCATGATGTACTTCGTTTCTATTTTCGAATCTGTGAATTATCTGAAATCTCCTATTTCAATGCGTTACGCTCTCTATATATTTATAACAAATGCACAAATTTATTGTTTTATTTTGGCAATTTAATTTATCATTCACATGACTTATGTACCTAGAGAAAGCATATATACACGTGCATATATCTAACAAATACAATTTACAAAATATTTACCCAATTGTAAAATTTATTTGCGAAACGGACAAATAACTGTAAACAAAATCTCGAACACTAACATACACCTAATAATAAGTGCTATATATGAATCTGTAACTAAAACAAACAACTAATAAAGAGTACATATTTTGAGATATGCATATTAAAATATTTATGTGATTACAATCCGATTGATTAAAACATAAGAATCTTGAAATGTGTCAATGTAGTGTTCCCATCTTTTTATTTCTATTCAGGAGCAGGAATATAAAATAAGCCCATTCATGTATGGGCGTTAACCACTTGAGGCCTACTCCCTTTTGGCAATGACTCGGCAATAAGATTCTATAAAACTGTGGGTAACTTGGAATAACTTCATTTAGTAGACGACGGCCATGTGGACACTATATATGGTGCTAATTTTTTGGATCCCACTGGGATGCACAGCTGATTACCTTATCAACCAAGTGGTGCGAGAATCAAGCTCATCAATACTTGTAATACGTCAGGATCATTGCCCACAGAGCTGGCTCCAACAGCTGCTTGTGGAACCTCCAGTGCCAGTGGTGCTACAATCCCTGAACAACTCCACGCCCACTGGGGTATATTTTTCGCGAGTGCTTCACTTAGTCTGCTTTCGAAGCATGGATGTTCCGGAGGAGCAACTGACGTCAGTGCTGCATAGCATTCGCAGGGAGAGAAGCATCTTTTATGTGGCTTCTGGAATATCCAAGTCTACATCTCATAGAGTGCTGCAGTTACTCCTGAGGCAATGCTATAGACTTAGGATACTTAATGTGGTTGGTTTGCTGGCAGAGGATGAAGAGAGTTTCTATTACCGTTACAGACCATATCCTGAATTCGAAGTGGAGCAACATTTGGCAGAACAGAGACCGTTTTACGTGGAGCAGTTTCCCAACATGCATCGAAAGCCATTGATTGTATTGCCCGACCAGAAGCATCCACGTACCATCATCTACACGGATTGGCGTACCGGATCTCAGGTGCTAGCTGGATCAGTGGGTCGTTTTGTGCGAACCTTGGCCTGGAAGTTGAATGCCACATTGCAGTATCCGGAGCAGGTCAAACCAGGTCACATTCTGCATTCACGAGAATTGATGACGATGGTTGAGGAACTTCATGTCGATGTTCCGGCTGGTCTGGTTTCCCTTCTCGATCTGGAGCAGTTGCCACATATCAGTTATCCATTTGAGTTGAGTCACATCTGTCTAATGATTCCGCTTGCTCAGCCGATTCCCATCCGGGATATCTATCTCATTCTGTTCAATCCCCATCACATACTCATTGCTCTGGTCATTGTCTGTAGCTTTGGATGGTTGCTTAGCTTGCACAGGCATCTCATCGGACAGGTCACGAATCTGGTGGATTTTCTACTCAACGATGTCGCGTTACGTGGACTCCTGGGTCAATCCTTTGGCCAGCACTTACAGACCAGTGTCTACAGCAACTGGATCTATCTGATGCTCGGATTCCTGGGCCTTAATCTCAGCTCCATCCATGAAGCGGCTCTGGGCACTCTCTTGACACATCCGCCCAAGCATTTTCAGCCTCGCAGCTTTGCGGATGTGCAACGTGTTCGTCTACCACTTGTTCTGGATGTCGCTGATCTCTCAGCTGATAATCAATCCGGATCCCTCCCTCTCTACCTGCTGCCCGTCAGTACAAGCGAACTCAATCACCTCAGGGACAACATGAACATGAGCCATGTCTACTTCGCCTCCCGCCTCAAATGGACCTTGTTGAGCGCACAGCAAAAGTATTTTCCCCAGGAGGTTTTCCTCTACTCCATGGACGCCTGCATTAGTGCTCTCACTCTCATGACTTTCCAGCTACCGAACAATTCCTGGTTCGAAGAGCCCATCAACAGACTTAATTTGGATGCCAGAGCCACGGGAATTTTCCAACATTGGGTTGAAATGCATTTCTATGACATGGCAGCTGCTGGTTTAGTATCCTTCAGAGATCCAATTGACCGTCAAACCCTTCGAGTTGGTGGCTCTCTTCGACTACAGGATCTGCATTGGATTGGGATTGGCTATGGAGTACTTTTAACGATCGCCTTGACTGTATTTGGTCTGGAACATATCTGTAAAATTGCTGAAGGGTGTAAGAAAGAATCTGCTGATCAATTATAATTTTTTGTTGTTTATTGCCTTAATCTTTTAAGGAAGTGTGAAAGAATCTCCTCTAGTAAATTGTCAGCTCTAAAAAATTATTATTTAGTACTAGAAAGGAAAACCTTTTAAATTTTAGACGTGATTAATATTTTAAGGATTCGTTTATTGTTTATTGATTTTAAGAAAAGTACATGTGAGTTTGAACACGATCTATGGAGGTATTTGTGAATTATTCAAGAGTCATGGAATTTGATCTGATATGGGAACTGAAATCGTTGTTTTTAGGCCACATTGGTGTGCTCATCGCGATGGAAGATCTTCACGTCAAAGAACTTGAAGTTCTCCACATCGAAGTAGTAGTCATGCTTCACCGGTCGGTTGAAGGGGAAACCGAAGGGCAGGGCATCCACATAACGGGATCCGTATCCAACACCGCAGCTGACAATTGGATCGTAGCCGGAGTATTGTTGAACGGTTGGCTCATGGAATGGATAGACCATGTAGAAGAACTGATAGACCTGACCGCCCTTCTTGCCCTTGGGAAGCATCATGCGATTGGGTACTCCGCAGTGGGATTCCGACTGATCCAGCTTGAATTTGTAGTCACTGTTGGTGGCATCCATCACCTTCTGATAGAGCTCCAAGTATGTGGTGCGATCGCTGACCCAGAAGCTGAAATCACCGCTGGCACGCTTGATGTGGTTCACACCAGCCTCGAGCTGTACCTTGAAGTGCTCCAGTTCGAAGAAGTTCTGATAGTTCTGCTCCAATGGGATCACATGTCCATACTCATCGTATTTGGGTCCAATGAAGACCTTGACAACAGCAGTCTGTGCCTTGTTGGCAGTGACGTCCAGGGTGAATTCGAAGGGTTTGTGGTTGAGACGATGCTGGCGAGCCTTGATGACAAAGCTGGAGCCATTGTGGAAGGAGTTGCGTCCAAAGGTATAGAGCGCATCAGTGGTGTGCTCCACAGGTGTCTCCACATTCACAGCATTGCTGATGTCCGCATCGAACCACTCGAAGTAGGTGGTCAGGCTCTCGGGCATGTGGACGGCATCGATCTTGACACCCTCGAATCCGTAGTCGACCTTGGTGTACTCGGGGAAGGTCTCCATCAGATGCCAGTAGTGAGTGAGCAGGTTCTTGTAGACCTCAAAGAACAGAGGATCACGAATGGAGGTATCGTAGTGCATGAAGGTGCCAGGGTATGTCTCATGGTACTTGCCATATGGACGACCCTCATTGACAATGTAGCGGTACCACTTGTCCAGGCTGCCATAGAACTGCTTGTCAATGCTGTCCACATTACCTTGAATAATGTTGCCCAGTTGATTGATGACCTCCACATCATGCTTGCTGTTCTTATGGATCCAGTCCATTATGCGCTGTGTGTAGACTTCCACATTCTTGACAAACTCAACGTTATCCTTGTGGTAGAAATAATGCTCATTGTCACGGCTGGGATAAGGAACACCTTTGTAGCCACGGAGTCCGCTGTAGAAGCCAGCATCGACGGGTTCGTACATGTTGAAGGTGGGAATCTCACCCATATCGTTGGACAGACGCTCCAGGTAGTAACGAGCCAAGAGTTGCCAGTGCACATAGAGATAGAGCTCACCACGACGATCCTTGTTGAGGACATGGACATCATCACCCTTGGTCCAGAACGGATAGTCCAGGTTGAAGTAGTAGTAGAAGCTGTTGAAGCCAACATCCTCCAGGAAGTAGGCCAGACCGTGCTCGTAGTTCATGTCACCATAGAAGTTGGTGTAGTTGGACTTTACAACCACATTGTAGATGTTGTTCAGCTGCTTGACATGATGGAAACCGTGCATCTTGTAGTGCTCGGCCGTCTCGAGGGTCTGACCATCGAAGAAGCTTCAGGGATGGATCTCATACTGGGCGGGAAAGGCAATTCCCTGCATATCCTCGCGGAACAGGCTGGCAATGGTGAAGGCATAGACAAAGAGCTGTTTGTTCACATGCTGGCGAGCCCAGAAGACGGCATGCTGGAAGGTTTCCCAGTTCTTGGCAAAGTAGAACAGACGGACGAGTCCAACAGCGTACTCCTCATGGCGTTCGTACATCACGGTCCACACCTGATCATCATGGAAGGGATGATGCTGCCAGAGCTCGAAAAAGTGTACCAGTTTTTCGACATGGTTATAGTCGCTTTCATGTTCCCATGGATGGTATGCATCGAAGCTGGGATCATACTTGGTAACGTGCACATCGTCCTGGTAGATGTGCTGCAGTATTTCCAAGATAAACTTTTCCTTTGCCTGGAAATCCTTGTCGGCCATCTTAAACTCTACGTTCTTGGCTTGGCCACCAAGTGCCAGCACCGTTAACGTTAACACAACAATCGCCGTGATCGACTTCATCGTACTCATAACATTCCACAGAATTCGGCCTGCATTTATACCTGACCGAAGCCAGAGACAGAGGGGCATTAGCCGATCGTTGATATTACCTTGACATTATAGTACACTCATATATATGTGTTCAGATGTTTTATCCCACTCACGTGCACTCATGTATGCGGATGACGTCAAGCTTTGTTTAACCTATAGTAAACCTTTCTCTGATAGGTTTTTGCAAGCGGACTTAAATGCACTGTTTTTTTGCTTAATTTAAATAGCTCAAAATGTAAAGTAGTGACTTTCTACAGATCCTTTCGGCATATTTGTCAGTATTCACTTAATGGCATTATCTTGGAATGTGGCTCAGTAAATGATTTGGGTATAATTCTAGATCATAAACTGAAGTTCGATAAACATATTGCTGTTGCAGTCAATAAGGCAATGGGAGTTCTTGGGTTTATTAAGCGATGGTCAAAGGAATTTGATGATCCTTATATTACTAGGCTTTTATATACATCTCTTGTTCGTCCGATTCTTGAGTATGCGTCATGCATTTGGTCTCGTCAATACGAATCACATCGTGCCAGAATAGAATCGGTTCAAAAACAATTTTTAATATTTGCTCTTCGCGGCTTGAACTGGAACTCAGAAATACAGTTGCCTTCTTACTCTAGTAGACTTTGCTTAATCCATCTTCCCTCTCTTACTTATCGTAGAATTATGCTTGGAGTAATGTTCGTCCATAAATTACTACAGGGTCAAGTAGACTCAGTTAGTTTGATGGACGAAATAACTTTCAACATACCTTTTAGATTAACTCGTAACTTTAATCCTCCTTATCTTCAGCATTGCACCACTAACTGGGCTTTGCATGAACCTTTTCGTATTCTGTGTGCTGACTATAACAATGTACCGTACGATACATTGTACTCCACGGTGAATGCTGTAGTTCGCGGTTACAGTGAGCCCACAGCGGAGGAGCAACCGAAGCTACTGTATGAGCAAATTTGTGAACAACTCAATACGGATAAGCTTATACCATGTCTGATCAGTTTGTGCAAGACATTCTGGACTATACTGGCTTCCTACTATCAGGTAGTCATATGGCACAACAACTACAAGTTATATGCGCAACAGGAAGAGACCGATAGCGAATCTCCTGATCTTTACATACAGCAGAAGCTGAAGAAGGGACAGTCGCGCATCTGGAACGATATACTGAACAAAGTATGCCTGTTTCTGCAGAGCGCCAAGTTGAAGACGCTCAAATACGATCAGTTCATTCAAGTGCTGTCCATAGTGCAGCGCCTGAAAAAGGTGGGAATAGAATTTTGCGGTGAACAGTCGGAGAAGCTAATTGCTGCTATGCAGCACCAGAGCGAGGAGTTCTTTAAACGCTATCACATTTGTTGTGTTGAAGAGATTTGTTTGTTTTTGGATAACGAATCCTGGACGCCACTGGACTCATTTGCACACATACTACAGCTGCCGGTAAGTGATGAATATACGTTACACTATTTCAAATTTAAATCATTTATGACTTTAACAGGAATTTCGCTCCGTGAGGCATACTTTGAGACGCCACAAATCTCCAACCACAGCGCTGATGGCCTCCACCAATAACTCACCCATAAGCAACAATAATTGTGACGAGCTGGTCTCAGTGCACTCACAGGATGGCGGCGGCAGTTCCATTTACGGTTCCTATTTTACATATATTACAATTCGATAAATACGGATGTGAAAATCGGAACATGCCTGATTATGTTATAAGATGATTGTATTTTAGTTACGTAAGCGATCTCCATGATGTACTTCGTTTCTATTTTCGAATCTGTGAATTATCTGAAATCTCCTATTTCAATGCGTTACGCTCTCTATATATTTATAACAAATGCACAAATTTATTGTTTTATTTTGGCAATTTAATTTATCATTCACATGACTTATGTACCTAGAGAAAGCATATATACACGTGCATATATCTAACTAGATATAAGATATAAACAAATACTATTTACAAAATATTTATTTTAATACCCAATTGTAAAATTTATTTGCGAAACGGACAAATAACTGTAAACAAAATCTCGAACACTAACATACACCTAATAATAAGTGCTATATATGAATCTGTAACTAAAACAAACAACTAACAAAGAGTACATATTTTGAGATATGCATATTAAAATATTTATGTGATTACAATCCGATTGATTAAAAGATAAGAATCTTGAAATGTGTCTTTGTAGTGCTCCCATCTTTTTATTGCTATTCAGGAGCAGGAATATAAAATAAGCCCATTCATGTATGGGCGTTAACCACTTGAGGCCTACTCCCTTTAGGCAATGACTCGGCAATAAGATTCTATAAAATTGTGGGTAACTTGGAATAACTTCATTTAGTAGACGACGGCCATGTGGACACTATATATGGTGCTAATTTTTTGGATCCCACTGGGATGCACAGCTGATTACCTTATCAACCAAGTGGTGCAAGAATCAAGCTCATCAATACTTGTAATACGTCAGGATCATTGCCCACAGAGCTGGCTCCAACAGCTGCTTGTGGAACCTCCATTGCCAGTGGTGCTACAATCTCTGAACAACTCCACGCCCACTGGGTTAAATTTTTCGCAAGTGCTTCACTTACTCTGTTTTCGAAACATGGACGAATCGGAGGAGCAATTGACATCAGTGCTGCACAGCATTCGCAGGGAGAGAAGCATCTTTTATGTGGCCTCTGGAATATCCAAGTCCACATCTCATAGAGTGCTGCAGTTGCTCCTGAGGCAGTGCTATAGACGTAGGATACTGAATGTGATTGGTTTACTGGCAGAGGATGAGGAACATTTCTATTACCGTTACAGACCATATCCTGAATTCGAAGTGGAGCAACATTTGGCAGAGCAGAGACCGTTTTACGTGGAGCAGTTTCCCAACATGCATCGAAAGCCATTGATTGTATTGCCCGACCAGAAGCATCCACGTACCATCATCTACACGGATTGGCGTACCGGATCTCAGGTGCTAGCTGGTTCGGTGGGTCGATTTGTGCGAACCTTGGCCTGGAAGTTGAATGCCACATTGCAGTATCCGGAGCAGGTCAAACAAGGTCACATTCTGCATTCACGAGAATTGATGACGATGGTTGAAGAGCTCCATGTCGATGTTCCGGCTGGTCTGGTTTCCCTTCTCGATCTGGAGCAGTTGCCACATATCAGTTATCCATTTGAGTTGAATCACATCTGTTTAATGATTCCACTTGCTCAGCCGATTCCCATCCGGGATATCTACCTCATCATGTACCTCATCTACCATATAAATGGACCTTGTTGAGCGCACAGCAAAAGTATTTTCCCCAGGAGGTTTTTCTCTACTCCATGGATGCCTGCATTAGTGCTCTCACTCTCATGACTTTCCAGCTACCGAACAATTCCTGGTTCGAAGAGCCCATCAGCCGACTTAATTTGGATGCCAGAGCCACGGGACTTTTCCAACATTGGGTTGAAATGCATTTCTATGACATGGCAGCTGCTGGTTTAATATCCTTCAGAGATCCAATTGACCGTCAATCTCTCCGAATTGGTGGCTCTCTGCGACTGCAGGATCTGCACTGGATTGGTATTGGCTATGGAGTACTTTTAACGATTGCCTTGACTGTATTTGGTCTGGAACATATCTGTAAAATTGCTGAAGGGTGCAAGAAAGAATCTCCTGATCAATTATAATTTTATGTTGTTTATTGCCGTAATATTTTAAGGGAGTGTAAAAAAATCTCCTCTGGTAAATTGCCAGCTCTAAAAAATTATTATTTAGTACTTAAAAGGAAAACCTTTTAAGTTTTAGATGTGATTGAGAAAGTAACAAATTAATATTTTAAGGATTCGTTTATTGTTTATTGATTTTAAGAAAAGTATATGTGGGTTTGAACACGATCTATGGAGGTATTTCTGAATTATTCAAGAGTCATGGAATTGGATCTGAAATGGGAACTGAATTCGTTGTGTTTAGGCCACATTGGTGTGCTCATCGCGATGGAAGATCTTCACGTCAAAGAACTTGAAGTTCTCCACATCGAAGTAGTAGTCATGCTTCACCGGTCGGTTGAAGGGGAAACCGAAGGGCAGGGCATCCACATAACGGGATCCGTATCCAACACCGCAGCTGACAATTGGATCGTAGCCGGAGTATTGTTGAACGGTTGGCTCATGGAATGGATAGACCATGTAGAAGAACTGATAGACCTGACCGCCCTTCTTGCCCTTGGGAAGCATCATGCGATTGGGTACTCCGCAGTGGGATTCCGACTGATCCAGCTTGAATTTGTAGTCACTGTTGGTGGCATCCATCACCTTCTGATAGAGCTCCAAGTATGTGGTGCGATCGCTGACCCAGAAGCTGAAATCACCGCTGGCACGCTTGATGTGGTTCACACCAGCCTCGAGCTGTACCTTGAAGTGCTCCAGTTCGAAGAAGTTCTGATAGTTCTGCTCCAATGGGATCACATGTCCATACTCATCGTATTTGGGTCCAATGAAGACCTTGACAACAGCAGTCTGTGCCTTGTTGGCAGTGACGTCCAGGGTGAATTCGAAGGGTTTGTGGTTGAGACGATGCTGGCGAGCCTTGATGACAAAGCTGGAGCCATTGTGGAAGGAGTTGCGTCCAAAGGTATAGAGCGCATCAGTGGTGTGCTCCACAGGTGTCTCCACATTCACAGCATTGCTGATGTCGGCATCGAACCACTCGAAGTAGGTGGTCAGGCTCTCGGGCATATGGACGGCATCGATCTTGACACCCTCGAATCCGTAGTCGACCTTGGTGTACTCGGGGAAGGTCTCCATCAGATGCCAGTAGTGAGTGAGCAGGTTCTTGTAGACCTCGAAGAACAGAGGATCACGAATGGAGGTATCGTAGTGCATGAAGGTGCCAGGGTATGTCTCATGGTACTTGCCATATGGACGACCCTCATTGACAATGTAGCGGTACCACTTGTCCAGGCTGCCGTAGAACTGCTTATCAATGCTGTCCACATTACCTTGAATAATGTTGCCCAGTTGATTGATGACCTCCACATCATGCTTGCTGTTCTTATGGATCCAGTCCATTATGCGCTGTGTGTAGACTTCCACATTCTTGACAAACTCAACGTTATCCTTGTGGTAGAAGTAGTGCTCATTGTCGCGGCTGGGATAAGGAACACCGTTGTAGCCACGGAGTCCGCTGTAGAAGCCAGCATCGACGGGTTCGTACATGTTGAAGGTGGGAATCTCACCCATATCGTTGGACAGACGCTCCAGGTAGTAACGAGCCAAGAGTTGCCAGTGCACATACAAATAGAGCTCACCACGACGATCCTTGTTGAGGACATGGACATCATCACCCTTGGTCCAGAACGGATAGTCCAGGTTGAAGTAGTAGTAGAAGCTGTTGAAGCCAACATCCTCCAGGAAGTAGGCCAGACCGTGCTCGTAGTTCATGTCACCATAGAAGTTGGTGTAGTTGGACTTTACAACCACATTGTAGATGTTGTTCAGCTGCTTGACATGATGGAAACCGTGCATCTTGTAGTGCTCGGCCGTCTCGAGGGTCTGACCATCGAAGAAGCTCCATGGATGGATCTCATACTGGGCGGGAAGGGCAATTCCCTGCATATCCTCGCGGAACAGGCTGGCAATGGTGAAGGCATAGACAAAGAGCTGTTTGTTCACATGCTGGCGAGCCCAGAAGACGGCATGCTGGAAGGTTTCCCAGTTCTTGGCAAAGTAGAACAGACGGACGAGTCCAATCGCGTACTCCTCATGGCGCTCGTACATCACGGTCCACACCTGATCATCATGGAAGGGATGATGCTGCCAGAGCTCGAAAAAGTGTTCCAATTTCTCGACATGGTGATAGTCGCTTTCATGTTCCCATGGATGGTATGCATAGAAGCTGGGATCATACTTGGTAACGTGCACATCGTCCTGGTAGGGGTGCTGCAGTATTTCCAAGATAAACTTATACTTTGCCAGGAAATCCTTGTCGGCCATCTTAAACTCTACGTTCTTGGCTTGGCCACCAAGTGCCAGCACCGTTAACGTTAACACAACAATCGCCGTGATCGACTTCATCGTACTCATAACATTCCACAGAATTCAGCCTGCATTTATACCTGACCGAAGCCAGAGACAGAGGGGCATTAGCCGATCGTTGATATTACCTTGACATTATAGTACACTCATATATATGTGTTTAGATCCGTTCCAATCTGCTGATAAGAGCTACTGCACCTGCACCTGTTCTTGATAGGTAGATAGATAGGTAGATCGATCGATCGATCGATGAATCGGTCAATTCATTAAACGATTGGGAGTAGGAGGCTGGACTTCTAGGCCCTTCTAATAATAGACGCTGTAAGCTGTGATTATTTACAGCACCTGGTGATTGAGCTATGCACCTTGATTGCACACGGGCTTTGTTTATTGAAACCTTGTCTGAGGGTCGCTCAGCGGTCAGGTCCAATAAAGAAGATGCCTCCGTCGCATCGCTTATCAAGCGAGATGTTGCTAGCGGTTCGACATAATTGTCTAAAAATATCCGAAGCATTATTCATATCAAATGAAATGCCAAAACAACAAATAACATACTAGACAACAAAGAACAATGAAACTGCAATATAAGAGGAAACGATAGGAATTAATTAAAGCTGCTAGCCTAGAAAAAACAATCAGACAATGGTCAAAAACAAATCAGATCTGCGTGTCAAAATTAACTTTTTTTATTGATTCCTTTTTTATTATTTTGCACACTATTTTAAAATTAAGGTATCAGTATAGATAGTTAAATATAGCAAAAGCGATGAAAGGAATGTAAATATATATTTTTCAATTCAAACTATTATTAAAAATATGTGACTCGTTTCGGATGTGAAGGGTAGATTATTTTAAGCCATTCATGATCTATTTTCAGAAACTTACAAAGCACAATTAGTTTGCAGACTTGCTTATTTGTATACTATACTAATTTTAGCATTCTCGACGTTTTACATAATCTAGTCCGAGTTCTATTATAAAAGTAAGGATAGAGATTGCTAGATTACAGACGTAAAATATCCAAACGGAGATGAAATCCCTGAAGCGTAATATATGAAAACAATCCTTTTCACTCTGATAAGGTCGAATTTCCATTTTGCCAATTTCCACTAATTTCGGAAAAGTCTGTCGAGACCAGAGAGCGTACAAGCCACTGCAATGAGTGTTTAGTATATATCGGTTAAGGGCCTCTTCATAGATCGAGTTCTTGGGAAGAGGCATACCAAATGGCACAAAATGAAGATAGATGAAGTCCTGGGAGAGACGAAAGGCTTTACGAGATTGCTTGATGAACTTGTGTTGAATTAGGGGCCACAGAGTCTGGGTTATTGGATAGGCATATGTAGTATTAGACTGTCTCCGCATTGCCTGGAAATCCGATCGGTTGACTATTTTAAAGACACTCCAGAAATCAATTTGATCCTGGTGGCCAACGATTGACATAATTTGACTTCTTTCATTGGATGACACGAGGATCTTTAAGCCCATTCTCTTCATATCCTGGTAGTTGCGTATCGGAGGCTCTCTGGATGGATGCACAAGCATCATCTCCAGCTGGGCAATGTAGATGTTATACGATAGAAAACTGTAGAGGAACAATAAAATGTAGATGCGAATTGCTCTTCGGGAGGGTCGTTTTGGTAGGACACAGGTCTGATATAGAATGGTCCTTAGCACTGGATCGATGAACTGAAGTAGGCAGCATATGCTTGGAGTATTTCCCAGCTCCAGGCGAAGGGTATTACCGAGCAACAAGGCAATCAGAAACAGTACAATCAGCGTGATAAATGCATGGCGACAATTTCCGACGGCAAAGATCTCCAAAGCACTATCAATGTCCGGTTCAACGGGAAGTATTAGCTGCCATTTTGATATTTCCATCACATAGCTGCTGGTCAAGAGCTTCCAATCGATCGATGCACCAATATTTACTATTGACAAGGGTATATCCACTATTCCTTTCGTCACATACCTCATGACTTCCCATCCAAGTGTCTCATCGGGTAAATCCAAGGGAACGTATTCCCAAGTCATCTTTACAGTTGCATTCAAAGTTCTGGCAAAGTTGTTTAGGAATGATACGAGATATCCGGTTAACTGAGGATTACCCTTTGAATCCGTATAGAAGACATTACGAGGTAATACGTTATCCGGCATGCTCATAATGGGATAACCCCCCATATCTGTCATTTGTGGAATAAAATATCGTCTCACTTTGGAAATCTCTAGTTCGATAAGCTTGAAATCAGGAAATGCACGATAGCTGTATATATGTTTCTGATTCCAATTTTCAATAGCTACAACATTGAGCATTTTGTTCTTAAAGCATTTCTTGAAGACAGCACTCAGTTTAACGCCTCTATTAACCAGAAATAATGTTGGAGTGTTACGCATTCCTTCCAGATTTATAAACAACGCCTTCAATACCGAATAGTTGACTTTATTCAGGCAAACCAGGGTCAGAATGCGTCTATTGAATACCGATTTAATTGAATAGTTTTGATTCTCATCAAAGTTAATAATGGGAGCAACGGTTCCGGTCCAGTTCAGGTTAATTTCACAAGATGCTGCGGGGTTTTGAATGACAAGTATCGACTCATAGTCAAGTTCGTTCATAAGTCTGCTTAACATTTCATCTGACACCTTTACTTGGGCCTTAATCAAGGTGATGGTTATTATGAAATAGCACAGAACTTTTTTCCACATTTTATATCCAACTTGATTTACTTCAACTCTGCAAATGGTTAAGGCCAGAAGCGTTTAGGCCCTTTTATTTGATTTGTGACTCGGTGCAACGGTGCGACATTTAATGATAGTTTGATATCGATGCAATTAATCAATACGTTGGGAACGTTTAAGTTACTAATTGTTTTACATTTTTCTTACATTGTTGACTTTAA
Source organism: Drosophila phalerata (assembly GCA_951394115.2). NCBI lineage: Eukaryota > Metazoa > Arthropoda > Insecta > Diptera > Drosophilidae > Drosophila > Drosophila phalerata. Next base: position 11,877,372 of record OY729850.1, on the reverse strand, counting down.
AGTACAATGCAAAACCTGTTGACATTTTGTTGTGGTTAAAAAAAGTACAATGAATTTAATATTTTTCAATAAATAATAAATATTGCTCTATTTGAATTTCAATTTTAAGGAATAACACTTATTTTTGATATTTAAAATAAAAGTTACAAAACAAGAGCTATTTCAGATGAGGTCGTTTTACATTTTTCTTACATTAATATATACTATAATAATAATATTACAATAAAATCCAATTTGTAATAATCAATTTTGTCGTTTTGAACAATTAAAATAATAATTCGAGGAATCAAAATAAAACCGGTTGCTCATTCAGTGGGCTATTCGTATTTCTATTAGAGAGGTAAAATCAGCCATGATGTTTATACATAAAATACTTTCGTGTTTTCTCCAGCACTTTTTGAATACCTTGACGAAGTAGATTCTTTTCGTTGCCCTCTTTCATTAAGCGCAGCCAATCTTCCAATTCTTTTATGGAAGCCTTATCTTGATTATGTTTAACATCAACAAATTCTTCCCTGTCACACTTTTCATCATCGATACTTAACTTGCGACCGTAGTTGGCAATCTTCTTTGCCGCGACTTTCCCTTTCTTGGCCTTTTTCATTTCATTCACTTTGTCCATCAAAAATGGATGACGTCGCTGCAAAGTTTAAATGTTTGAATTAATTAATTCCATCTTAACTTCCATTGGGGAACACTCCCTAGGTAAGTTCCTACTTACTCTAATGTGCTGGTGAAAGTTGCCTGTGCCTCGTTCCAGGTTTCCGCGAAAAGTCTTTGATGGACAATAAACGCATTTAACGTATACACGGTCGCCAATTCGCTTTTTGACTCTAAATATACTCCCATTCAAAATGTAAGGCATTCTTTTTTTTTCGGCCATTTCATGAAAGTCAAATGACAATTTTAATTGATGTTAAATTTGTTAAAAATTTTCTTTGGACACAAAAGCACCGTTGTTTTCGCGGCGTCCTTTTAAATTGGACTGCCCACCCTTCAGAATTCCCCGATCTGGCAGCTTGTTCTAATTTAAAGGCTTGCCATCCTTCAGAATTTACCGATCTGGCAACTTTGTTCTATTTTAGATTAAAATGAAAATTGGATGCACCTTCGGAAATTTATCCAAATTGGATTTTTGAAGCTAGAATTTTTTAAATATTTGCAGAATTTTTGTTGGAATTTTCTAGATTTTTTCATATTTTCCTTTTTTTTTTTAATTAAGTTTTCTAACTTCTCTGCCCGAGGGCTGACGAACTTCAAACCTTTATTAAAATTCTTACCTTAATTTTATGGAATTTCGAATTTAAAATTCTCTAAAAATTGTTAATTAATTACAAAGTTATGGAAATTTGAAAATACTTAACCTACTTTTTAAATTAATTAAAATAAAAATTAAAAAATCGAATCGGACTGGCGTCATCGACTTTTCCCTTTTCTTTTCGATATGTTTCGTTAAGTCAAGTTTCGTTGAAACAAGTTGGCAGCACTGAAACTACATTTGGAAATCAGCTGTGTAAGAAATCAAGCCAGATTGGAAATTTTTAATGAGTGGCAACCTTCGTCCCATTTGCATTAAAATAAAAAAGCGTGGAAGTAGAGCGGATTAAGCGCTTGCAAATAACAAATTGATCGAATTTGGGTGACGAATTTATACCTGAAGACGGAAAGCGGAAAGTCGCAAATTAAACGCGTAAATAACTTAAACGGTAAATTGCGCATCAAACATGCTGATTAAACAGGGTGTCGACTCGGTGAAATTCGCACAGAATAATAACTTGAAATTGTTGCTGTAGTTGTGTAATATTTTGAAAAGTGCGAAAGTCAGCAAACAACAACAAACACTAGAAAACATCATCGTCTGATATCGTAATGTGTGTGTGTGCGTGTGTGTGTGTGTGTGCGTTGAATTGCGCTGTTCAAATTGATGAAAATAGCGAGTGAACATTGACATTTTGTACTATTTATGATTTTATTTGTAATGTGAAAATATTGTGCACTTATTTTTGGAGATGACTATTTACAAAATTCATTTTCTATCTACTTTTAGGCTTAATGAGATAAACGAAACCATCAAATTTTACATGCGCAACGAAACGACGACAACAAATCCAGAGATAAACAAATAGAGTAGACAGTGACTCGGAAATTCAAAATTAAAAACAATACAGAACTTTGGAATTGGATTGGCAGCCGCCCATCTTCGACAGCCTCCCAGTAAGAACAACAATAACAACAACAACAACAACAGAATCATGAATCTACTGCTGCACCACAAAGGATCGCCGATGAATCTGAGAACGCATTACATGTTTCAGAATTTCTACAAGCGCTGTAAGTGAATAAAAGCCACAAACAATCGAAAACTTTCCATTGATTTTACCACACAATATCGCTGTGTGCGTGTGTGTGAGTGTGTGTGTGTTTGAATGTATGTGTGCGTGCCTGATGTGGTTTTTTGTGCGCGTGTCTGTTTTCTCATATTTTGTTTTGACTGCATATTCGCGCACAGCTGATTCAATGTTTGCATGCACAATGGGAAATTTAATTACCCCTTTTGCATTTGTTTGGTATTTCTATGGCAATAACATGGAATTTCCCCGGCTCAGGTGATATTTATTTGTATATTCTATTTTCAGTGTGTCAACATTCTAGATTCCTCTATGCACTCAACTAATTAAGCGATTTATTAAAAATGGTTGTTTCATAACATTTTCTCAATGTTTCTCATGCACACACATTTATTCTCATATCTGTTTTCCGTTACTTAAGAAAGCTTATCTTCCTGCTAAAAATGATATATATATATATATAGCCAATCTGGCTAATATGGATTCATTATACGAGATAAGGTTTTACTATCGTAGACTGAATTCGGCTCATTTTGCGGTGTATCTTAATGAATTTGTCAATTGGTAAATCTTTGTTAATTAAACAAATACTTCATGATAATTTTGGCAGTGTTTACAAAACCAATTCGAGAAGAATTCACTCGCTCACTGCTCAAAATAAACAGATATACAAAGGAACTAGTGCCAAAACATACAGAGATAGACAGATAGACAAACTGACGCCATTCTTTTACTGTTGACGCACTAGCAGACACCCTGTACAATGGCCTGAAACAAAGTACAGTCAACACGGTTCACCGGCAACCCACGCAAATCACATAATCGATTGCTCGGCCAATGGCCGAAGGTTAAATGCGTTTCGCTTTTGTTAACGTCTCTGCTGCATTTTGTTTGTTACCCTCTCCTTTGTCACCCTCCCTTCTTATCTACGCAGTCTGCGTTACCTTGAATTATAAATGTATATAAATACAAACATACATTACATGTTCTGAACACTTGCCAAGAATAGAAAGCGAATGAGAAACAAAGAATTCAAAATTGAAAGTGCATCAAACACTTTCTGATAAATATTCCCTAGATGCATCTAACGATTTTAGTTATTTATTTCATTTAAGTATTCTTTATATAAGTTCCGCACTACAGGTGTTAATTTTCTTTTGTGTTTTTGTTCTTGTTGTGATTTGTTTCTCAGCTTATCTTTTATAATCTATTGAAACGAACATGCTGCTTATCACTTGCAATCTTTTTACTGTTCCGTGAATAATAATTTGTTATTATTTTATACTTTTATTTTGCTTAGTTTTGGCTTATTGAATTGTATTATTTTCTCTTTACAGATCTCAGAACAAGCTGTTATGCGTACAGTTCAGCGAAACATGTTCCCCACAAAAGCGAAGCTTCATTGCATCCGGAGTCCATGGTGCTGAAACAGACGAGGTCATTTGGTGGTAACTCGATGATCGCCTGCCCGCATCATATTCATCGTCAATATTACCTTTCGAGTCATGGTCTCCGGCATTTTCATGCGAGTCGCTCACTCTTTGATACACCCTCGAAGATTGATGCGACAGTGAAAAAGCTGAAGAATCAGCAAAAGGAAAAGGTTGAGGAGATTATGAAGGAAGTGGCCAATGGAAAATCCGCAAAATCAACCACCGAATCAGCCGCATCTGTGACAGCAGCTGTTGACAGTAAGACGTCTACTTCTTCTTCACTTGAAACCAACAAAACATCAACAACGGCGGCAACAACAACAACAACGACAAAGTCGGAGAGTGAATTAACAGTGGCGAAGCCGAAGAAATCATTACAGCAACGTATTTGGGACGAGATCGTGCACTATTATCATGGATTCCGGTTGCTCTTCATTGATACGGCCATCAGTTCAAAGTTGCTTTGGCGCGTCCTCAATGGAAAGACGCTGACAAGGCGTGAAAATAAGCAACTGCAGCGTACGACATCCGACCTGTTTCGATTGATACCGTTCTCGGTGTTTATTATTGTACCGTTTATGGAATTGCTGCTGCCCGTGTTTATAAAATTCTTTCCGGGCATGCTGCCGTCAACATTTCAAACGGCTAAAGATCGTCAGGATAAACTACGACAGTCACTGGCCGTCCGTCTGGAGGTGGCCAAGTTCTTGCAGCAGACTCTCGGTCAAATGCCGGTGCAACACAGGGAACACAGCAGTGAGGAAGCCAAACAGTTTGAGACCTTCTTCAATAAGGTTCGCAGTAATAACGAGCACGTGAGCAGCGATGACATCATCAAGTTTGCAAAACGTTTCGATGATGAGATCACATTGGATTCTCTTACCCGTGAGCAGCTGGCGGCGTTATGCCGTGTGCTCGAGCTGAATACCATTGGTACCACAATGCTAATGCGCTTTCAGTTGCGGCTCAAGCTGCGCTCCTTGGCCACCGATGACCGTGTGATTGCCCGTGAGGGCGTCGACTCACTCAATCTGTTTGAACTCCAGCAGGCGTGCAAGTCACGTGGAATGCGTGCCTACGGCCTGACAGCAGAGCGTCTACGCTTCCAATTAAAGGAGTGGATCGATTTGTCGCTAAACGAACAGGTATGATTATATTGCTCATTAACCCAACATCATGGACACCCATAATGTATGTAATATATTAATGGGATTCTCTTAAACACAGGTGCCTCCCACGTTGCTGCTGTTGTCACGGGCCATGCTAATATCTGATGATAGCATTACGACGGACAAACTGAAGGAGACAATGCGTGTGCTGCCAGATGCAGTCGCCGCACATACACGTCATGCGATTGGCGAGCGTGAGGGCAAGGTGGATAACAAGACGAAGATTGAAATTATTAAAGAGGAGGAGCGTAAGATTCGTGAAGAACGCGAAGAGGAGCGCGAAGAGAATATTGCCAAGCGTACAGCTATCAAAGAAGAGCTGACTGTGTCTCCCGAGGAAGTTGTCAAGGTTCAGAATATGCCCGATAAGGAATTGAAAGCCGCAAGTGATGACAAAGAGAAGACCATCACTCACACGGATGTGCAGTTGCTTTCTGATGCGCTGAAAACACTGTCAACGGACAAACAATTGGTTGTTGAAAAGGAGACAATCAAGGAGCTTAAAGAGGAGCTTCGTGACTATCAAGAGGATGTCGAGGAGCTGCGCGAGGTGCGGGAAGTGGTTAAGGAGCCAGTGCGTGAGAGTCGGGCCGCTAAGCTTCTATATAATCGGGTCAACAAAATGATCTCGCAGTTGGATAATGTGCTCAATGACCTAGAGCAACGCCAGCAGAAGATCAAGCAAGTGGATACTCCCGAGTTAGGCCCAGAATCTACTTCTAGCAGTCCTTCACAAATGGTGCACATTGATGAACTTGTGTCAACCATTCGACGCATGAAGGAAGCCTCCGATGAGGAGCGCTTCAAGGTTGTCGAAGATTTGATGGTCAAACTGGATGCTGACAAGGATGGCTTTATTTCTGTTAACGAAATTACCAAAGTGGTACAAAGTATTGACAGCACAGCCACAAATATTGACAAAAAGCAGCTTGAAGAGTTCACCGATCTTCTTGTCAAGCAGGCAGCCAAGAAACGTAACGAGGAGCTCGTTCGCATCGATGATCTCATGCATAACATCAAGAAGTTGAAGGAGACCAGCGATGAGGCGCGTCTTAAATACATTGAAACCGTATTGGACAAATTCGATGCGGACAAGGATGGAGTCGTTACCGTCAATGATATACGCAAGGTAATTTATGAGTAATGAATCCAAAGAAATATAATAACATTACGTTTTTAACTTGCAGGTGCTAGAGTCCATTGGACGCGATAACATTAAACTTAGTGAGACTGCTATTGAGGAGCTCATTTCGTTGCTGGATAAGGAGCAGATACTGGAGGCAGAGCAAAAGATTGAGAAGGCCATTGCAAAGAGCATGAAGGAGGCGGAGAAACTTAAATTGGAGGTGGAGAAGAGTGATAAGGACATGGCAAAGTTGGTGGATGGTATACATGATTCGGCAAAGGAGATACGTGACATTGCCACCGAATTGGGCGCATTGGATCAGGATATTGCTAAGCAGCAAAAACCAGAAGTAATTAATCTATAGCTTATTTATTGGCGTAATGTAATTGGTGATTTTATATTTTATTTGCTTTGTTGTAGCCCGATCTAAAGGATAATGCCAAGGTATTGAAAGATAATGCAAAGAAGATGGACGAGATGGTGTCCAAATCGCCGAAAGGTGATAATAAGGGACCTGGCTCACCACGTTCCCCGCCCAAAGGATCCGGCGGTGGTGGCAGCAATAGCAGTTGCAAAGCGAGCAGCCCCAATAGCGATGAAACAGCCACGAAGGCTGTGCTGCGCGAGGCGGCGGAGCGTCATATAGAAAAGCTGCTTCCCCAAAAGAATATCGAATTGCCGCCAACGTTACCAACCCCAGCTGCGTCCCAGACGAAGACAGCAAACTCCTCAAAGGCAGCGGCTAACGGTGCGTCCACGACAGTCGCCTCAAAGAAACTGATTTGACCGTCCAAGACGAAACCAAAGCTAGATTCGTTGCCCAGCAGTAATCCAGAACAAGTACCTAAAGCGAAATAAGATGATGATGTCTACCCTATGTCCATTGTATTTAAATGGGAGTTTTGCTAACTATTAGCATATATACAAGTACTGTTAACTCGAGTAGCTAGTTGACATTAAATTACAAATCTGTATTTAAATTGATCCTAGACAAGAGAAATATTTCGCGAGGCTGTAGTAAGAAAATGTAAATGCAAGCACAAATCACAAATTAACTACATAATCTATATATTTATAAATACAAGCACATACCAATTGAGGGTGTCTTAACTAAAAACCACCTTAAAATTATTTACTTTGTTTTCTACCGCCCTAGTTTTACATTAATTATGTTGTCGTACGAATGTGCTGATCAACAACATCTTGCAATTAGCGCAACATTTAGCGTTTGTGATCATAAAGCGAACTGTTTATTTACATATAATTTCTATTCATTTAATATACACGTATTAAATCTACAACTGCAAGGGTTTAACAATTGAATTCCGATGGAAAAATGCTTGAAGCAAAAGCATTAACGAAGAAACTAAATGTAACAATAATAAATAAATGAAAAACCACGTGATAATTTTTTAACAATAATTAATGTGTGCTTAACTCAATTAGATAAAAACTTATAAAAGTGTTTCGCAAAAAAAAAAAAAAAAATATATTTAGTATAAAGTGAAATCATTTGTGTATATTTATTAAATTATTAATTTTCCCATTTAAATAGTTATTATCAACTACTTTGACTGATGGCCATAATACCAAAACTAAAATGAATGAGTACGAGTGAAGAAGCAACTGTTTTGAGCATTTTCCAAGTAGCCAAAGAAGCCAAACAATTACAAAATCATACTTGCACTTGTATACTGGGCAATAAAAACATAAATATTACCACAGAATGTGCAAAAACTTCATAGCTTTGCAACTTAACCACTGACCCATAAATCCTCTTGAAATTGTGCAACTAAATTGAAATGGTATACAAAATTGGCAATGGAATGTGTGGTCTAAACAGAAAATGGTAACAATGCAAAAATTATGTTTTATTTTGGATTGTAACCGCAATTAGAAACAAATTTGTATTAAAAAATCAAGTGTAAGTAATTATAATTTCCCTGTTGTACAATGTACATATTACTTGGCTAATTTTATAGCTTTGAGATTTGATGATATAATGTTTAGCTTTGGGATAACCACGCCCAGATACTGATTGGTTCCAGAAATTGTGTAAATATGAGACAGTCAACTTTGGCATCGATGATATCAAATACAAATAAAACTTGAAACGATGCAACAAATACTTAAGACGCAAAATGTGTTTAAAGGTAAATAAAAGTATAAAAAATGTGAAACAAGCCAAATAATAATAAACTTCAGTTCCATTGGGAGCTGCGGGCCAGCGAGAATTGTTGTTTGCAATCAAGGAAAACTCAACCAGATAAAGTAAAAGGGGGGACGATGAAAAGATGGGTTGGAGAGATACTAACAAGTCGAAGACCGAGTACTGTGAAAACTAGAATAAGTAAAAGGGGCGACAAAAGTTTGTCCAGCTAAAAGTGCTTGGAATGCAACAATGAAATTCGTAAGATGTCCTGGATTGCAGACAGTCAGACCATAAGACCGTCAGACAGACAGACAGACTGCAGACTAAAGTAAATTCAAAGTGGTTCCTCATGAAATAAACTTAATAAAGTGGATACACCAAAATACGTTCCATATGCAGTCACTCAGTGTGTCAACTCTGTCAATTAAATAAGACTGAATTCAACTTAAAAACAAAAAAAAAAATAAACAAAAATATGCAGAAAATGTTACAGAAACAATTAAAAACTTGTGGACTTTCATGAGTCAATCAAAAGGCTTCAGAGCCCGCAATAAGTTGCAGACAACTTGGCCAGTTTGCAGTCAGATGACTTTACAGTCGGATGGATCTCTTTAAATGCCAGACGCACCACAGCAACATCACAGCACAAAATACGAAGCACATCACGCATACAAACAACTCAGCATCCAGCCATTGACGAAGGATGCCGTTGTCTCCTGAAGGGTTTACGGGTTTACGGGCTTACGCAATTTGTAGTTGTTGTGCATTGGCAATCAGACGGAGAATGACGGGACAGGCAAACAAATGAAGCAAAAACGTTCGAGCAACCTTAGTTTCTTAAAGAAAATAAGCAATACGGCAAAATTCTATTGCCTACTTTTGGACATACTCCAAAAATTCGATTAGCACTTTATGGAATTATTGTGGTATATTCTCCCATGGACATAAATCTTATTACCAGGTAATAATTAATAAATTGTGCAATCAACTGAGTTTGACAATTAAAGGTGTTAAAAACTACAAGCTGTCTTGATAGCCTTAAAATCGATAATATGCAGTTGTTAAAATATTGGATTAAATTTTAAATTTATTATATAAACAGATAGGATAAAAGATGGGATACAACTTTCTTTCCTTTTCATTAAACCCATTTCACACAATTTAAAGGCATTCTATTTTATTTGGCAATATTTAATTAAAGGCACCTTAATTAAATACCTAGTTATCAATTACATTAAAAGTTATCTAAAACAGATTAATGAACTCAAGTTTATGCTTTGGTTATTCAAGCTTAAATTCATGTACTCTTACGATGGAACCAACCGTAACGCCAGCTGGTTGCCTCTGGATAGTTGTACTTATCATCCGGAGTTCGCTCGTAACGGGTCTCCAAATAGGTGGCTCGTTGTCCACTGCGAAGCAATTGTAGCTCATCACTTGGCACAGACTTCATGGGTTTGGGACAGTGGTCGAAGTAGTTTTGCTCCTCCAGGGACAAATGATAGTCAAAGATTTTGGACGAGGAGGGGCGAAATATGCGACAGGTGGTCACAAAGGGACGAGAGATTCGGTTAAGAGTAGCAGCTCCAGAACGACCTCTTGATGTTGAACAAATTTCAAGCGACTTGGCCTTCAATCTGGGCGTACTCCCATTTGTTACTGGCGACTTGATGAGCTGCTGCCTCGGCTCGGATTTAGCTACCTGCAAAGTTTTCTTTGGTTCTGAAACCTTTGCTTTGGATTGGTTCGGATAACGTGGCGATTTCTCTGGCGATATGATCCTGTTGGATCTGACAGGACAAGTTGCTGGGAGTGTGGTCTTGGAATAATTAGGCTTGGCTGAAAAGCGTTTGCGTTCATTTTGGAATTTTGTTTTTACTTCTTTATTTTGATTGTTAAACATGGTTTGGTTGTGGAAATGTTTAATTGTGACATTTGAAGCATTTAGTAACAGGTTATGAACAAATATAAAAACAGAGTAAAATCTTGATTTGAATTCACCAAAAACCGGAAGATTTACCTCCAGGCGGATTGTGTACCTTAATAGATGAACGCACACCTGAGTTATCCAGTTCCTCTGAAATAAATCGTTTATATTTATATACCATATGTATTCCATAATTTGCTGCAACTTACGGCTTATTGAGAATGATGATTCCTGCAGATCTCGTTTACCATCAACGCGTCCACGAGCGCCCTCTGGCGTAGAGGTTGTTGTATTACCCGAGAACATGACAGCAGGTGGCTCCGGAGCTGATATTTGAGCATCTAGCTCGGCAATTTTACTGCTCTCATTGCCATTCTGCTGTTCCACTTGCTGCTCCTCGACCTTTCCTTCAATACTGTCGTAGACAAAGGGTGGTTTCAAGGGCGTGGGAATAAAACGACCAAATCCTTCGGCGACACGAACTGAACCATTTTCAACACAGATTCGTCCACGCACCAGGACATACTCTGGCACTCCATGTACTGTCATGCCCTATTATAAAACAAATATTATTATTGAATTATTTTATACAAATAAATTAAAATTTCAAATTTACCTCAAAAATATTGAAGTCGCAAGCATGATGATGGGTGTCCTTGGAAATTGTGCGTGTGGCCTGAGGATCCCAAATGACAATATCAGCATCCGAGCCGACCGCTAATAATAAATTATATTTAAATTAAAATTAAGCGAAATGTTGTTAATACCAATTGTATCTTACCAATTCTTCCTTTTTGTGGATAAATGTTAAATATCTTAGCCGCATTTGTGCTCGTTATGGCAACAAATCTGCACGGATCCAAAAGTCCGGAATGTACACCCCTCTCCCATACCAGAGACATACGATCCTCAACACCATTTACTCCATTTGGTATTTTTGTAAAATCACCTTTGCCAAGTTCCTTCTGATTCTTGTTAAAGGTACAATTATCACTGCCTGTCACCTGCAGATCATCGCTGTGAATTTACAGAAATTATAAATTAATTTAATGATGATAATTTAAATCAAAAGAATGGGTTGGAAATGATATAAATGAAAATGCCATAATAAGCGATAAACTATATCAAAACTATATACATACTCAAGACGTCAATAACTCATTAATAACTCGAAATACGGCAAAGGGATTTGATGGAGATTCTAATATCTCTGGCATAATCGGAGATTACGAGTAGTGAAGCATGAACTTATATAGTTGTTACAACATTTTGTAGTTGGGTTAAAGTGAAATCAGAACAAGCTAAGCCAAAGTTAGTAAGAGTTAAATGAGTTAAATTATCTGTTAGATAAGCTCACCTGGCTAGCAGCTTCATCAGAAACTCCGGAGTTGTTTTGTCGGGCCTCAGGGGAGGACTGAGCACATGGGCAGCTGCATGTCCAAAGTGCTGGCACCGATAATGAGTGCCGTCTGTACCGAGTGCAGCCGCAAGCGTCTCACCAAATATATATTTCTTGTTATAACGTTGACGGGCCCGAGCAATCTCGACGCCAGCCGATTTGCTCATACAATGGACCACATAAAGTGGACAGTCGACCTGTTGCCTAAACATGAGTATCAAAACAATTAATTGCATTAAAGCCAAACTTACCTGATGGGCCAAAATGCAGGCACGATGTACGGCTTCAGCCTCAACTTCTTCCTGGCGAGACAGCTCATGTCCTTCGGGTCCAGTGACTCCCTCGGCCAGTAAACGCTTAGCATTCTTGGCTATAATATCACCGTTCTCAGCATGTACCTGGTTGGACATTATTTAAAAACAGGAAAGTTAAAAGTTTGTAATAAAATTACATTACAATCTGCATTTATGAATTTCCTAACTCACCATTGCCACCGCATTTAGGCCTCTAATGCGTTCAAAGACATCCAGGAGATCGGAATCGTTTAATTGATAGAGTCCCTTGTAGGCCATAAATGTTTTAAATGAATTGACGCCAAGCTCTTTGCAAAGTATACCAATCTCTTCGGACACCGATTTGGACCACCATGTAATGCCCACATGCAGGCCATAATCGCAGCAGACTTTCGGATCTGCCCAGCTGCGCCAAGTGTCATAAGCCTCGACCATGGACTCATTTTTATTGGGCAGTACAAAATCAACTAATGTCAAAATAATTTAAAATATAATCGGGAAATATTCAAGTGAAGAAACTACTTACTTATCATAGTAGTGCCACCAGCCACAGCTGCTTTGGTTCCATGATAAAAACTATTAAAAAAATACAATAAATACAGGGTAATATCAATACATCTTAAAGATACTTACTCATCCACGGCCACAGCATTGCCAAAGGGAAGCTGCATATGGGTATGGGGATCAATTCCACCAGGAAGGATTAATTTTCCAGTTGCATCAATTGTGCGGACACCTCCTGGTATCGTTATATCAGTGGGAAGTCCTACAAATCTACATGAGATACACAAAGCTTTATTTGATATTTATGTATATTTGTTTAGTTATTAACTTACTTTATGATACCATCTTCAATATAAACATCAGCCTTAAAAGACTTATCATGGTTGACAATCTCTCCGTTTTTTATATAAACACGATTCTGGGCACTTTGTAAGTGTATTGGCACTTTTTTAACAGGTTTCGGACTGTTTGACATAGTTCTGAAATTTGAAATTTTGATATAAAAATATTGTCTTTGTTTTGCTTTGCAATTATTTAAAAAAACAGGCGGTTGACCTTTTAAGTTGAGACTTTAACTTTTTTTTTGCAATCTAATCTTACTTCTAATCCAAATGCATTTATCACAATTAAAACGTTGACTTTAACACAAATATTTGATGTAAATATAATTGTGCAATGCTCTAGATTTAAGGTGTTCGCCATTTCGCGTGTCTCGCATATAAATATAAATCATACACTGAAAAAAATACTATAATGGGAAGCGCACAGATTAACATCACGAGTTCTACTTGAACTCAAACTTGTTGTGACAAAGGGAGCGTTAAAATGTAACTTGAAGTCGCTATAACCATAATTTCTATCCCATAGATACATATGTTTGTATCTGTCAAGTAAAGACAACCTTTGTATGCTTATGCTCAACAGGTTCTGGTCTATATATATATAGTACATACACATATGTTTGTAAATAAGTAAGTACATACATATGTGTAAACTCAAGAACCGATAGGGGGCCTGGCAATTTTAAGATTTTCGATGTGTTGTGAGTAAAAATAGCTTACTATACGAAAATGGAACTAATTATTAACGAAGCGGCATGTGAACACATGTTTGCATACATATTTACACTAAGGTATATATCAAGCAACTGCGAAAAGTACTTCCGAACGGTTTTTTTAATGTGCTAAGCAAAAAAGGGCACATAAAACTATTAAAATATGACTAACACACATTTCTAAATTCATATATATATATGCATACAAATATGTTTAAATAAGCACACTTTTACAAATATCAACATCATCTATGCGTTCAAAAAAAAAAAAAAAAAACAATTAAAAATTTTATTGCGTCTATATATACATCGTATTTATACATACACATAAACATAGTATATTTATATATACAGATGCTAGAGAGAAACATGCATACGTTAAACTTTAATGTGATATTTTGTTTTAATATATATTTATTTAATATTAATACTCAAACAAAGTTAAGTTTTTTTTTCAAGAATTGTTTTTCCAAATTTTCAGTTAACTTATTTCTTTTTTTAAATTTACTGACCTTTCCGCACACCTCCACTTTCTTCGAAAAGATCTGATAAGACTGAAAAATAAAATGTTAATTATTACTTTGTAGTGAAGAGCTCAAATGGAACTGTTAACACGCTGTTGTGCGCTGTGATCGTTGATATAAATATCGATAGTTAATCGAGTTCAAATAACAGCTTATCATTAAAAATAATTGATATTTTCCATCAAATCTTATTGAACATATTCCATTTTAAAGTTAAGTCGAGATTTGTCAATTTATTTATAGTTTTGTTCATAAACGTTTTTATCTTTAATCTCTGTAACTGCCAATTTCGATTTTTTTTATTTGTAGAATGATAATCCCAATAGTAAACGGGATTTATGTTTATATTCAATTTTTGTGCTAGTGTGAAAATATAAAGTGGATTATACAGAGATAGCAGACAGGCCACAGTAGCATTTTCCTTCATTTTTTTGTCAGTCGTTTATTTTTTTATTTCTTTGTTTGCTTGCTTGCTTGTTGGCTTGTTTGTGTGCACAACTCGAGTACACACAGGATGCACAGAAGCCCAGCCAAGGACCGTGAACCGCACGTTGGCCATAAAAATATCGTAGATATGTCGCCAGCCGTGAAATGTTTATATGCATGTGGGTCGCGTGTCCTTCTGTGGCCGACAGTTGCAATTGCAGTGTTTGAACTGAAAAAGGAAACTACATAAATGTAATATGTACTCGTATCGACAGCTATCGAAATCCAAATCCAAATCCGATCTGTGCCAATAACTTTAAGTGAGCTCAGGCATTTAATCCTTACCACTTTTTCTTTATTTCTTTTTCTCTGTGTCATTCTCCTAAGGCAATGATTTAATATAGCTCACTTGGCTATTTCCAATTACTATGCTGTGCTCATCAAAACCAGAAATCCTTTGAGGGTATTTAGACGTTTTGTTAAACACAATTTCGTTGTCGTCGCTTCTGTTGTCCTTGTTTCCACCTGTTCTCACCTACAGAGGGCTGCATAAATTAGAGGATAAGTTGAGTTTTTTCTTTCTTATTTTGTTTCAACGAGAATTGCCGAGGAATTTATGCTCAATTCGAATCCTAGTTAAGCATTCCAATGACAGCCACGATAAAGTGTTTCATTCTCCCGATGGCTTGTAAATATTTGCTCTTAGCGAATGCCACGTAAAAGCGTAATAAAAGAATAGAAGAATATTCGAGTACCCAAATGGTTGTTAAACACCTGTTTTATTTTTGGGGATTTTCTAACAGACTTCTTTCTCAATTCCAAATGTAAGTTAGACTTTAGTTAATTTGCTGCGAATTTCGATGCAGACAATTGTTGAATTTATTTGTATTAATCGTATGATTTATTTCAGTATTTTATTGTGATGTCTTCATTATTCTTTATTTAATTTAATTTTTGCTTCTTTCTTCAGTCCAGTCAATTTGAGAAATGCAGCTAAGCGACAGCTGCACTCACAATTTACTTGACGTATTGCTGACCATTAGTGAGACTTCTTTCTTCTTTTCGATTGACTTGACTCGTCTTCTATTCGCCATTCGCCATTCGCAATTCGCCATGCACATTTTCCATTTCCATTTGCCATTTTCAAGCAACATTTTTATCTATCAATAGCGTCGAAGCACCGCGCACCCATTGCCATTAATTTGTGAGGCATTTGTCGCCATTTGGCTTTTAGTTCGCAACCCAACATTCTGATGGGGGTATCTTTGGTTAAAAGGGAGCAGCGAAGGCAACAGAGGAATGGGGACTCGTCTGCCTGACTGATTGCAGTTTAAAATGCGTTGCACTTTACTGCAATTGGTTGCACTTTACAGAAGCTGCATTGGGTATCTCCAACTTCTGTTCCGCGGTTAAGTGCACCTTTAAGCTTACATTGTGATTGAAATGAACACTTGATGGCATCTGTGTAAATATATAATACTTCAATTTGTGTGACAATGCTGTGAAAAGACTTTAAATGCAGGATATTTTTAGCACGTTTCAAGTGCTGATATTTAACTAGATTTGCACAAGAGTGATACTTATTTGTCAAAATTAAAACAGACCTTTGCTATAGGTCGTAACGAGCAGAGGCTGGCTCCTAATTAGATTGGGTATTAGTATTAGTGAAATCCAATTTGAGCTCACGTAATGATTAAGAGGCCGACACATTGCAGAAAAACTTTGATAGTTCTTGGTAAAGTTGGTCGCCACAGCCCGAGGTGTTCAATAAGGCTGGACAGTCGCTTGACTGGCATCCAGATGGACATATAGACACATTGAAGTGGCGACTGAGACGGAGACGGAGACAGAGGTTGCTGATCCTGGAACGTGTGCTCGTAATAAGCTGCGTGTCTGCACAGCTGCTGTGGGCAAATGGGAGCGCATCACGTCCGCGTCCATCAGGCTGGAGAACATCAGAGTCAGCGGCTCTTTCATAAACACAAACGACTTAATAACTGGAAAGTAGGGCTGCAACCGTCGCGACGGCACAAAGGACGTAGGGGGCGGGGCGTATAGGTGTTTACCAGTTTGTTGACACTAAATGGCACTTTGGGGCCGTACACTGAGAAAAGTCAACAATGCCGTGCGTCGCTCGCTCGCTCGCTCGCTTGCTCGGTCGGTTTATTAAAAGGGCTCAGGTGAATGTCTGGTCGCCATTTTGAACAGCAGGTGAATCAGTTCCAGGCGCCAGCCAATGTTCGTTTACTACTAGCTCTCCTGCTGTGTTTACTTAAGTGAGACTCACATCCACATCCACATCCACATGCCATTCGTATTCAAAGATTACCAACCGTGTCTGTCGTCTGGCTGATTGTCGCCTTTCCCGCAGCTGTGCAATTCCTGTCAGTCAAGTAGTTTTTTTTTTTTTATATGGAAACTTTCTTCAATAGACATTGCATTCTATATTCAAAGGTCATTTGAATTTTGACCTCGTCAACATGTTTTTCCATTTCGCAGCAGAAAAAACAATCCGTAAAAACAAAAATAGTTAAATATTAAACAAACGTTCTTTAAAACACTTGAATATATTATCACAACAGCTGATGAATTTCTCAAAGAAATAGAAAATTACGAAAGCCTTTTAATTAATAAGCAAATATGTTACACATGTCGAGCTAAAAACACGCTACTTTTGCTGCAGGGAAAACAGAACAATAAATGGCAAATACTTAACTGCCACTTACCATTTACAGCTTTGCAATGCTGATCATTAATTTCCAGACACAACATCGAAGTTGGAGAGCTTCCAAAGCGCTCGAAAACAATACTCGAAATCGTGTTTATCCACTGTAGCACCCTTAACTTTTATTGGTCTTTAGTTGCGTTGACGGCATGGATGGAGGTAACGTTGGAACGTGGAAGATAAAGCGGAAACAGGAGGTGGATGAAGCACGAGGAGCAAGAAAAACAACAATCAACACCATTTGCCGCTACAAATTAAGCTTCAAGCAAACAAATCGTACAAAGTTCTCCAAGACTTTCGCATTTCATTGCCATTCGGTTATGTTGTTGCTTGTTTTATGTGTATGTCGATGTCTTTTCTACACTTGCACCGTCTGACATACTCACTTCTTTTCAACAAGCCCCTGGCCATTTTTTTTATACCATTTACAAGTCTAAACTTTAGTCGATTTTAGCTTTAGTTAGAACAACATAATTATAACACCTCAAATTCAAGACATAAGATCTAAACTATTAAGATATTTGCAACTGAAATAACTTTTATTTAGTTCTCATTTTTGACCTCTCCGATTTTATTTCATGCCCACTGCGTATACTTAACGTAAACAAAATTCCTTGTTGCTAATTTAACTTTAACTAATAAGTGTTTATTTTAATTGCTTATTTAGTGCTTCCCCTTTGACTTGAGTATAATGTGTGTATTTTGCAGCTATGAAAATTAATTAGCTTAAGATGTTTGTGTGCAGTCAAATTTCACTATTTCACTTCAGGATATTTCAATTTTCTTGGCAGAGCTCTCCTTGAACTGTTTAAAAGTTTCTACAAGCAAATTGCAAAAATATTATTTGAATAACTTAATAAACACTCGTATTACCAGTTGGAATAGTGTAGACTTAATATATTATTTATATATTAATTGATTAATATGATTTCGATATACGTACAATATTGGCAAAGTATATTAAACGACAGCCGCAATTAAATCTGTCGGTATTAATTAAATGTAACAGAAAGAACAAATCGAATCGATTTGTTGACAGTTATTTTATTTAATTGTGAATTTAATGACATGTGAAAATGTTTTATTCATTTACTTATTGCCTCGAAGGGAAATCACAATTCGAAAATATACATATGTGAAATGAAATTGTGCCGACAAACCGCACTTAAAATTTGTGTTTTAAACTGTTTAGCTGCAGGTAAATTAAATGAATACAATTCTAAAACTTTGAAATAATTAAATGTTGTATAATTCTATTTATTGTTCGTTTAGATGCATTATGTAATTTATTTATTTGGCAGTTTGAATGTGGAGAAACGTGTTTGGGGATTGTACGAAAACACAAGTATTTCATGACGTTGCAACGCTTTGGCACGTGTTTAATCCTACTAAGTATGCCGTCAAAACATTCGAATCCCGGTCACAGGACCTCCGGCTCACGGTTGTCATAAAATGTTAAATATAAATTTATGGCGGACAGCGTGCTCGTGGCATACTAAACACAATGATGCCTGGATGAGTCTTACGGGTTCTCGACCGAAACACATTAGCAAAATGAAGCTGTTTCGATAACGGTTACAATGCAACAGATTTGCTCTATTGTTATCTTTATTTTTGTGGGAACATTTGCTTACACTAAAAACATGTGATGATGATATGATACTATTTGGACTGGTGATGAAACATACATATAAAGCCTACTTAATTGTACTCATAATGTTCAGGTTTCTATGTTGTTTTTACTATATTAACATGTTTTAAACATATATTTGCTGACACATTGTTATTAGATCATGCTAAATTTTGGAAAAATATTATATTTGTAAATGTAATATATATAGTATTATATTGTTTTTGTAATGAACAGAAATTACGATGGAGCTGTGACCCTGTTTTCACCCGACGGCCATCTGCTGCAAGTTGGGTACGCTCAGGAGGCGGTACTCAGGGGCTCCACAGTGGTAATATTATACAAAATATTAATTAATTATTTGAAGTAATAAATTTGCCTAGGTCGGACTCTGCACCAAGGATTGCATTGTGCTGGGCGTGGAAAAGAAGGCTGTGGACATTCTGCAAATTGAACGTACTGTTCGTAAAATTCGAAAACTAGACGATCATATTTTGATAACTTTTGCCGGTCTAACGGCCGATGCTCGTGTCCTAATAGATCGTGCCCAGGCCGAGGCACAGAGTCATCGCCTGAACCGTGAGCGACCAGCAACTGTGGAATATATTACCAGGTTTGTTAATGCTTGTTAATCCGGATTAAGCTAATGCTCATTGTGATTCCATTGAAAGGTACATTGCCAACTTGAAACAGTTGTATACACAGAGCAATGGACTGCGTCCATATGGTGTATCCTGCCTCATTGGTGGTTTCGATGATGATGGCCAGCCGCATCTGTTCCAGACCGAACCCTCGGGCATCTACTACGAGTGGCAGGCCAATTCCACAGGACGTTTGGGTCAAACAATGCGTGGGTATCTGGAAAAGAATGCCAATGAGCTGATTACTGCCCCAAATGAAGGAGTAGCCATCAAGCATGTGGTGCGTGCCTTGCACTTGACCACATCCCTGGACGCTAGCTTCTTTGAGGTCGCTGTGCTCAAGCGTAAGCAGCCGATGACCATGGTCAGCCCCGAGACGTTAGTCTCCTTGGTAAACCTCATTAAGCAGGAGATTGCCGAGGAGCAGGCGAAACAAAAGCTGCGGACCGCCACTTGACTTCCAGTTCCAAGTTTGTGAATCAAAATTTTTTCTCTTGTTAAATTCACGTTTGCCAGAGGCGCATTTGTTAACCTTTCAGTCCAATCAAGACTTGATGGAACTTTTTTTTTCCTCTCGCCAATTTAATTTTAACCTCTGCCCTTTTTATTTGGCTTAGAACGTGGGAAGTGGGGGAAGTGGAGAAAGAGGGGCAAAAGTAATCAGCACGAAAAATGTGTAAAGTGAGCAAATCACTTAATTTGCCTCAAGGGCATGTTTATATGTATACTTCATCTCATCGTCCAAACGCGGCACTCAATCCTGACCAGGCCTGTTGGAAGTTATCAAGTTATCTGACTTGGCCAGCTTTTGTGTTCAGACAACAGGATGGCAAAAAAAAAACCGAGTTAAGAACTTTTGAGTGAAAATGGGAATTGAATTTACGCCAAAATTGCATACCCGTACACACACACACACGCACATGTTTGTTGGTTTCAATATTTTCCACCTACGCGTACAAACACAGACTTTAGCCCCAAAGTGCCATTTGCAACGAGTTTGCCTAGAGTTGGCCAAGTGTTTTAATCAAATGTGTGCCTTGGGTAGTGTGTGCCTCAAATTCGATGATTGAAGCTATCGGCTAAAGCAAACTACATTCTACATTCGAGTGTTTGCATGTGTGAACTGTGTAGTTCCTAGACAGTGAAAACATTATACAATGCATTGCTTATGTTTGCCAAGCTGTAAATCCTAATTGTTGGTCTATTGTAAATCCATTTTAAACTTGCGAATCAATTAGTTTAGAGAATGAGTGACTTTTATGATAAATGGGCTTTTTTGTTAGTCAATTGAGGTACTTAAATTCATTGCTCTCTGCAATGTTTCGCAATCTTACGAAATTTAGTCTTTTTTAAATTCCCTCAAGTAAGGTTTAATTGAACCTTTACTTAAATTTTTTTTTTTGGCTTTATTAAGTTTGTAATATAATTTTTACAGTACTGAAAACTAACATTTAAGACTTGTCATACCCGCTTGCATAATTTCATCGGTCAGAAGCAAATTGCAGGCGATGATGGAACACGAGTTAAGGATCTGTTTCTTCACGCAATAGTTATCGAAGATACGTTCCACTGTGGGATCCATTGGCTCGCCTGTGGTTATATTCAGTCCAACCAGTTGCTCCCGCTCTCTAGCAGCTTCGGTCAATTTGACAATGGTGTCCTGGACATCGAATCCGCTATTCATGGCCAAGGTCTTGGGTATAATGAGCAGCGAGTTGGCAAAGAGCTGAACACCCAATT
Source organism: Drosophila phalerata (assembly GCA_951394115.2). NCBI lineage: Eukaryota > Metazoa > Arthropoda > Insecta > Diptera > Drosophilidae > Drosophila > Drosophila phalerata. The sequence continues at coordinate 11,856,281 of OY729850.1, read as the reverse complement.
GGGGCTTTCCCTTCACCGAATACTTGAACTTGGTCAATTCATTGAAGGCGAACAATTCAAAGGCTCCGGCGCCGGGAACAAGGCAACCATCATTGAAGGTGTTCTGAATAGCATGGAGACCATCGCGGATGGCATCCTTAATGGTAGCTACTTGGGATCCAGATGGAGCTCGAATCAAGATGGTTACCGAACTGGGATTGCGACACTGCTCAACAAAAGTATACTTTGTTTCGCCCAGCTGTTTCTCATACACCAGACCCGCATATCCCAGCTGCTCCTCTCTTAGATCCTCCAGAGAATAGACGGCTTCTCCGCCACAAGCCCGCATCAGGCGTTCCATATTGAGACGCTTGGCACGTCGCAACGCCAGGATGCCCTCGGCAGCAAGAGCCTCCAACGAGGGCAGATCGATTCCCTTCTGATTGATGACCACAAAGCCACGAGAGTTGCCGCTACATAGCTTACGCTTCAGTTCGATAATCTTGTCCACACGCAGATCGATGAATCGATGCTCCTCGGTCACGCACTTCTCTCTCTCCTCCGCGCTCTTGTAGCAGAACGAGGAATCGACGCAGGTCTTCTCCAGCTCCAGCGACACGTTACAGGTTAGTATGTATGCCTGCTCCAAGGATTTGGGCATGTTGGCATGACGTCCGCCGTGATCAAGGACTATTCCCTCTACCAACTGTGTGTCCATTGTCGTTCGATGTAACATGACCATCAGTTCAATCATATTGAGATCAAAGGGCTGCTGTCCATCTCGTCGAATGCACATCACTGCGTCAACACAGATTTTGGCCAGTAAATCAGCAAGACTGACATCTACTTTGGTTCTCAAACTAGTCTGTGACAGGGCCAGCAATACGTCCTGTTCAATCTCAACTGGCATGCAGAAAGAGCTGAGCAGCTCCAGGGCTTTATCCTTGGCTCGCATGATACCCTCGGTGAGCAAACGGGGATGCAGTCCCTCCGCAATGAGTAGCTCCGCCTGCTTCAGCAACTCACCAATCAGCAGCACAGTGGATGTGGTGCCATCTCCAGTTGCCGCATCCTGGGCAGTGCTGGCCCTGGCAATCATCGCTGCCGTCGGATGACAAAAGCTCATCTCCTGCAGCAAGACATTGCCATCTTTAGTAATCTTGATGTCACCTGCCGCTGAAATAAGCATCTTAGTAGTGCCCCTTGGCCCCAGATTGGAACCCATCAGTCGCTGAAGTCCAATTGCCGCCGTCATGTTTACGGCCAATGCTTGAGCGGCACGAGCAACCTCTGCCTTGGGATTCAGCATACTTATACTTGCCATGTTGGAATGTCCTCGTTATACCTGCTGCCTTATTCTAAAAAAATCCCGTCTCTATTTGCAATAAGCCGCTTTCAAGTTTTCAATTCGAATGACAGACAAATAAATACACAGAAATCAAAAGGAAAACGATAAAATATCAAGGCATACTTGTTTCAAGATTTATATGCGAGGGCAGTTCTGTAATATCAAACTACTTTAATTTGTTCACTTTATGGTAAAGTTTAAAATTTTACAATTAACAAAATTTTAAAATTAATGAAAAAAATTCAAAACAATTTGAATGGTAGTAAAGATTCCAAAAAATTAAAAAAAAACTATTTTGATTATTAAATAAGTTAATAACAAATTAACTAAACTAAACTAAATATATAAAAACTAAACTAATATACATACATATAAAAATGATAAAAAGGTAATCATTTCTTTAATTTTTCAGGAAGCACTTGGCATTAAATTACAGATTGTCTATTCTTTTCGAGTCTTATTTTCTTTATGTTCGGTTAAAAAACTGATAAACTGTTTGCTTGATTGCCCAATCAAAATCCACTTGGGACAGAAGCCGTTAATAGGAATTACTTATAGCAATGGCAGACAGGAGGAGGACTTAAGACCCGTGCTCTGTCCTTTTGCCAAACCAATAAGTCATGCCTTTATTATTATTATTTACAGCACTCCCCTTTGCACTCCCCTTTTCCCTCGCTTTGCAACCTGCCACTCACTTATTTACCTCGTCGAGTGTCGAGTGTCGAGTGCGGCGGAGTGGAAATGTTGCGTTTGCCACGGAGTTGTACTCAACATTCCCACAGCTCGGCTATTGTTGCTCCATGAATTGCTCGCCTGGCGATCCTGTTTCTGTTTCTCTTCTTTCCAAGCACTCACACTTTTCACAGTTAATTTCATTAAGTAATTTTTCATACTGCAACTTTTATTGAGTTTTAAACTGGCAGAGCGCATAATGCGAGGACACAGCGAATGAGTGAGAAAGGAGAAAGGAATGAGAGACTGGGCGGGAAGAAAGAAGTGTTGCCATTTTGCTTAACACTACAATTGAGAAGATCCTGGCTTTATAACGTATACGCCATGTGTACAGCTTTTGCATTGTGTGCTGTCCTTTTTCTTTTCGCTTTTGTCCCATGAGAAGTTTTCTCCGTTTGCACTTACTCATTTTATGCCTTTTGTTTGTTGGCACTTGTTGCATTCGCATTTGTGTTTGCTTTGTTTACTTCATGTTGAATTGTTGCTTTGTTGTTTTTTGTCGTCTCGGTGTCCTTTAGTGGAATTTACTTTTATTCATTATTTAACCATTTTCTAGTAAAAACAATTCGCCTTTTCAGGCTTTCCATTTTAATTCGTACAGCAATCAAATAAATGAAAAACTTTATTTCTTGGTCAACAGCTACCCACTTAACTGATTGTTTATTATATCCTGTAATCTTTGTAGTTGGGTAAGCAGAACTATTTTATTTTAGTTTTTAAATTTTACTCATAAAGATGGATAAATTTAATCACAATAGAAATGCCAAAACAACATCTACTTCTTTTGTTTGCTGTCCGCTAGCATTTCGTAGTTGGGTTTACAAATATTCTTTTATGAAAACAGTGCCGTTCAATTTGTTCAGTATACCCTGTGAAAAAGAAAATTGAAAATCGGGTACCATAAAATAAAGCAAATAATAATAGTTGACAATTAATTGACAAATTCTCGTGTCTGTATATATATTTTATCTATTGACAGTATACAACAATTCATTGTATTGTGAACTTGTAGGTCTAAAATACAGAGTATCATTTATTTGGGCATATGATACTGAACAATTTTTCATGTTTTCCTATTGAAATAGATTTTGAAAGGTGAATACAAAAGGAGGAATGTTTTTCGTGCTGTTTTGCTTTTTCTTACAAAAAATACATATTTGAAAATGGGTTTTTGAACAGAAAATGAAATATATCGCCGCATGACATGACATGGGCTCGATGATGGATTTAATCTAATAATTTAATCTAGGTATTTTATTCAATTGAATTAAACACAATATGTTCTGTTCAAAATGTTTTAAAATGGTATACTTACATTTACATTTACATTTTTTTTTAAAATTTTTTTTAAAACATTTACTTTATTGTATCAAAATTAATCGTAAGTATTCCAGCATATAATTAATTCATGATTTGATTTTTCAAACCATTTTTTCCCCCTCTTTTTTTTCTCTTTACTTATATTTAGCGCCGGCTTGAACACTTTGTGGCGGCTTCGTGATTAGAATCACTGGTCGAGGGGTTTGGCTGACCAAAGAGCGATTTATAGCCACGCTGCAAATGAGTTAACTTTGGCGGCTGCCAAACTTTTCATAACTTTCCAAAGTAAATGCGGACCTTTGCGTTAATTGAAGCTGTGGGCTTCTCTGAGCGCCCAAGCGTCACAGAATACAAAGTCTAACGGCTTCTGATTAACCCGTTGGGAGGCGCATCTTCAATCTGGTGGAAGAAAAAAAGAATCGCTACGTAATTATCGAGATGAGATTCGCCTGGACAGACGTCAAGTGAAGGATGACCCATTCCAGGTCCCTGGTACGGTGGGTTCATTAGCCGCTGTGGGTTAAATCAAGTTAGCTTCAGTGGGGCGTATCGTTTGACATGTCTCCCTCTAATAAGCTAAATGAAAACAAAAATGTCAGCTTGTCAGTTAGTCAGTCAGTCAGTCAGTCCATCGTAAATGGACGCCAAAGTAACTTAATAAGTTGCCTCACACAATAATTGGAATTTATGAGTCATTTTCCTGTGGCACTCTCCTTTTAAGATAAAAAAGAGAGGACATTGGACCATTGGGTGGAGGTGTTTGGTCACAGTTCTGGACACTACACTCTCAACTCTTGACTTGTGCTAAACAAAGCGCGTAATGCGTGCCCAGCACCAAGGCAAGGGTTACGGACCCGGGCCCAATCCTCTGTCCTGTCAAGCGGTGACCAAATAGCAAAGTGGAAAGAAAGAAAAAAAAAAGTAAAAGTTTGCGCCAAGTTAAAGTGCTTTTAAAAAACCATTAACGTCATTTCCTGTGCTGTCTGTGCGTCGACCTCGTCGTTTTCTCCTCAATGAATGAAAAATGCTGTGTGGTATGGTTTGAATCTATCTTTACTTTGCTTAAGTGACATTGGCACAAACAAAAATATCTACAAGATCTGCATTTGTACCAAGAATTTTAAAATGGCCACAAATGAGTGTTTTAACCAGATTGCTTTCGGTTTTCTGTCCATGTGAGTTTCGTGTCTGATTTATTAGCTCGTCGATCGATATCTTGGGAGGGAAAAACCTTAGGTTGCTCCTGATTTGCGTCAGTATTTTGTAGAGCTATTAGTTTTGGGGTCCAATATTGTGTTAAATCTGGCAATTTTTGGGCTTGCTTTTGACCTGTGGAGACTCTATCAGACACAATATCAGGTGCCAAAAGATCTGCAACTCCATAGCCTCTTTTAGAACGAGTGGATTCATTTATGGTCTTGTCTGGTAAATGTGGTTTTGAGTTTAAATACCGATTTAAATCGGGCAATTTCGGGCATCGCTTCGGCACTGCACCTCCTGATCCTCTTCTAGAACCTCCTGATCGAGCTGATTCCTTGCGACGAGTCTGTGGATTAGTACTCAAATATAGTTTAAGATCAGGCAAATTTGTTAATCGTTTTAGGTTAGTAGCAGATTTTTGGATAACACCGACCTCAGCATCTCCTGATCCTCTTCTTGAATGATATGATCCGGAAGATTCGTTTCGAAAACCATGATTTTTGGAGGTCAAGTTGGTTGTGGATCGCTTTGGACTTTCAAATGATCTTGAGTAGACATCTGCATCACCTGATCCTCTTCTGTAACCAACTGATTTTTCCTTTGTAGGAACTACGCCAAGGAAAGATCTTGAAATGCCATCTCGCTTATAACCTGGTAAGTGATCTAAATTTCTTGTGCCTGTTTCAAAAGCAAAAGATTGTGTTGATTCTTTCTTTTTAAGCGTAGGTGGATTCCCGTTCTTCTCTGGTTGAGTATAAGTTTCATTGGCAGTTTCAATGTTATCGACATTCTCCATGGCAAAATGATTCTTTGTTGTTGATTCTGGGCGTGGAGTCAAGTTGTTCGTTACATCAGGAAATCTAGAGGATCTTTTGTGCTTTGTAGAAACTACACCAATAAGAGATCTCGAAATACCATCTCGTTTAAGTTCTGGCAAGTGATCAGAGCCTCCTAAGCCTCTCTTAGATGCAGTCGATAGTGTGGATTCTATCTCTTCAGGCCGAGTTTTAGTATCTCTCTCGACACTCTTAATGTCGGCATTCTCGTCCGATTGAGTATGAGTTTGATTTTGAAAGGATCTGACGCTTTCCAGGGTGGGCATATCTCTGTACCGAAGACACTTGGTGAGTCCAGTCTGGACGCAAGGCTTAAAAGGACGCTCTGCAGATGCCATATTGGTAATTTTGAGACAATCGTCAAATATTTTATTGTGTTGCTTTGCATTTTCCTGACGGCATTTCTCCCGATGTGCGTACTTTTCATAGGCCAGCTCCGCCTTGGAAAGATATCCTGGCCAGCAAGTGTCACGGGTTGTATTTCTACGAATCATGTGACGCTTCGGCACTAAACAGACCTGGTTCTCGCGTTTATAATCGCTTACAACTTTGGCCAGCGGATACAGTGGTCGTCCCATCTCTTGGGATTCCTTTATAACGCCGGTTGCTTCTTCAAAAAAGGCCAGATCATCCTTCAAATTAGGATCATCTTGGCAAGCAGCTGTACGGAGCAGTTCATCCTTATGTTGCTGCAGGAACTGTTGCCTCTGTCCACAGAGAACCGCTCGCAAGTCTTTGGTTACCTTATCCTGTCGCTCCTTCTCAGCATTAAAGAATCGTTTGTTAGCCTCCGCATTTCTATATCGTGTGGCGATTTCATAACGTCGGATTTCTGCATCCCGTTGTTTCTTCTCCGCTTCAAGTTTGCGCTCGTCTAGCTCATAGGCTCGACGCTGCCGGGATAGTTCTTCCTGGCGACATTTTCGTCCCATCTCATGCATTTCAGCCTCTGCTTCATACACTTCCTCTCTGTCAGCTCGTGTCTTCTCCTCCAGCAGTTTCTTCTCCTGCTGCAGCTGACCAAGTTGTATGGCCCTGGTCTCCCGATTTCGTATCTGACTTGCACGCATCTCCAAGATTTGTTTGCTATAGCGACCTTGTAGATTACGTTGTGCTACTTGACTAACGCATCTTATTCGATCATCAATTTGCTCACATATATTCTCGACTATTGGATGGACAGGTGAGGATGAGATACACTACAGATTTTAGATAATTGTAGATCAACTTACATTTCGCTTTCTCCGCCTTTTCCTTGAGAGCATCCTTATAGGCACGTCGGCAAAACTCACGTTTTCTGGCCGCCAGCTCCTTGGACGCTTTGTCCTCTTTTTCCTGAAGACACTTGTACTGTTCTCGCTCAACAATTGATTCGTAAATCTCTTGTTCCCTTTCGTTCAGCTTACGTTGACGTCTCTCCTCGAGATCCTGCAGGAAATATGCACGCATGGAGAGCGATTTCTCCTTTTGTTCTGCTTTCTCCTGCTCCTCAGTATTTTGGCCAAAGGGTATCAAGACTTCCGGGCACTGTCGATCTTCCAAGCGCTTCTGACGCAATGCATCCTGTGCTATTTCCGCATTGATAGCATCATTATATTTACGTTGCTTGATAGTTTCACTCTGCTGCAGAGCATGATGAAGGGCACGAGGTCCTGGCTTCATTAGATGCAATATTTGATTGGCACGCATAATCCTTTCTGTGCGCTGCTCGTCCAACAATTGCTTGGCCCGTTGATCTTTGGTCCGTTCAATGAGGAGCTCATCTCTGGTTTTTTGAAGTGTATCTTCATCTGTAACCTGATGATTGTGAAGATTTGTGAAGCACTTGCAAAGAGCATCGCTGCCATCCTTAAGATATTGCTTATACCGTTGCTCCTCCTCAACGGCTGCCAAAACCTCTCGTCTTTCATCCTGCCTCGATCTGGACAAGATGCCTTCAAAGCGTTTCGATGATAATACGGTTGGGCGAATTCCCGATTCCTTCCTTACAAACTCCTTGTGGCCCGGTTGGGCACTACATGCCATATTGAGTTTCATAACTAATTAAGAGTATTTCATAACATCTAATGTATAGTGTTAACTCCGAAAATGAATGTGTACAATCTTTGCAATGTGCAAAAATCTGAAAAGAACTAACTACAGTAATTGTATTGTGTAATTGTGTGTTGTCCTTTTTTTGATTTTTATTTTTCTAGTGTTGTTTTGGTGTGTACTGTTGTTTACCAGGGCTACTGTATATACATTTTGAATTGTTCTAGTTTTTTTAAGAGTAGATTTCATAACTAAGAGCTAAGAGCTTAAAAAAATTAAATCCAAAAAAATGACCTACATAGATGAATGAAAATAAGGTTATATATTTATTTTAAATAAAAATTAAGAAATAAGTCTTTTATAAAAACAAAATATAGATATAAAAGAATTAAATTCTTACTTTCCAAATGAAAAATAAAAATGGCATTTATTTTGAAAGAACAGCACTCTAGAGATTGAGGTTTTGTTAAAGAGTATATCACTTGTTGACCTTAAAATTTATACTATATTTTCGTATTCTTTGATTGGAGTACGTTGGCTTAATGAAGTTTAAGTCGGTTTTTAATTTATATAAATGTCCCCAAAAAGTCACCAAGTCAACTGTTTCATAAAGACGGTGAGAAAACTTTTGCCTATGGTAGATTTTCCGTTAACTTGTTCATTTACTTGACGGCCCCACAATTGGATAAACCTCAATTAGTGTTTTTGCCTGCTTAATCAAATTAGGTAAAACCTTCACAGGATGTACGATTGGTAGAGTAGGGGATGATTGTAGAAATTTAGTAGGATGTGAAGGTGAAGTCGGTGTCCAGTCAACGACCAAATGCTGCAATATCCAATTCCCAGCTGGCGGAAAATTATACAAAAAACTGTAATGAAATGGGAATCGAGAGGCGGGAATGCAAAAGAAAAACAGAACAGCGCTGAGTAAAGTTGACTTTCATGCGAAAAGTTTTTTGTGGAAATCGCTGGGCGTGAATTTGTGCACGCAAAATATTGCGCTGCCCCTCCAGCCCCTACTGCGGGGGGGACGGGGCGTGGTAGTCGAACGTGGGAGCCTTTGGTGTGATCCTATGCCAAACACCGGCGATTATTGTTACAAAATGCAGCGGGCCGTGTAATTTTTTGGCATGGAACACGCAGAAGAACTCAAAAATGGAAATTCAGACTCGAATTCACATTCGCATTCACATTCTGATTCAGATTGAGATTCAAATTGCCCAAAGAAGCAGTCGTTCTCCTCTTGTTGAACTTTCAATGGCCACGGGACTTGGTATGCGCTCCAAGGGACGCAAGGGGCGTGACATACGGTAAAAACTGGGCGTCATTGTCTGCCACAGGCTTCTGAAAATTGTTTTGTGAAAATTAGTTTTTCAACTTTTCTCGTTCTTGTTCTTTTTCTTTCCATTTCCATTTCATTTATATTATTTTTTTTCGTACATTGCCATTTTGTATGAGAAATGAAAATCTAAACGCAGCAACGAAATTAATTTGCATTTCGGTTTGGTTTACGTTGTCATTTTATTCCCTTTTGAGGGGCCCAATAAAAATCAAATTTGAATAATTTTTAATTTATTTAACTTTATTCCTCTTTTGTGTGTTTGTGTTTGTATTTGCAATTGAGATTTTTTTTGTAAGCTAATTTTCGATTTGCTTCCTTTAAACGGTTTCGATGTAATTGCTTTTAAATTGTTAGCAACACTGAAATATTAAAAATGTATGCACTCTGAAAAAACGCTCTTACAATTCCATCTGAAATTTTGTTATTACTTTTGCCAATTACCAAATGAAACAAGTAGATTAAAACTTTGTTAGAAATTCAATTTTATTTAGTTAATATTTATTACACCTCATTTAAATCAATTTCACAATTCGTTATGGCATATTGTTGAAATCTTTTGATTGGTATTTTGATGTATACGAGTATATTTTAAATATTTTGTTGACTAAACTAAAATTGTCTTTGGTTTTTAAATAATTATTTGCATTTAACTATTGTTATTTAGCTACTCGTAAAATTGATGAATTATTCAAAATTCATATACATAATCTCACTTAAATTCATGACCATCACAAAGTTAGGATTTGATTCGATTTCCTTTTGATTTAAACATGTGCAATTTTGATAGCTGATTGGATGTTTTGTTAGATTAAGAGAACTAGTTCTATGTATAACCACAACATTTTTAAAACCATTATTATATGAACTGCAGTACTCTTATTTTTGAGAACATATGATATTCAATCCGGTATAGATTTCTGATAAATTGTTAAAAGGAATTGGGATATAGATACAAGGGGTTACAATTGAGTTGCACATTAAAGTAGCACTTCAGAAAAGAAAGAGGAAGTCTACCATCTCTATTTATTTAAAATTGTTAATATTTTTACACAACTTAGTGACAGATTTCTACAAACGTTTAGTTCCATCTGGACCGCATTACATACTAGTACACTTATAATCTTAACTATCCCTCAATAGAATTAGCTTACAAATGACTTTTGATTTGTCATTGTCACACAATAATTAATTTTATGCTAGTTGTTTTATTATTTATTCGGATTATACATGCACACACATATTATATGAAATATACTAATCTTTTACAGCTTCAAAGTTCTCTTTAGTTAATATTTATCACAAACATATATGTAAAATGAACACTTGCGTCATTAATTGTTTTGAGTTAATACAATTAATTAGCGATTGAATTGATTGAAAGCAGTGGAAAAAAAAATTGTTGAATTTTCTGAATTAAATATTAATTAAATTGTATATGAATTTTGTACGAAATACTTGAAATACTTACTGAGATTCATGCCGGATACAGGTAATAATTAATAAAGGATAGTTAACTGATTTGGACTACAACTTTTCAAGTTTCGCTTAACTCTATGAGACATGGTTGGAGTAATAATTTTAGACAGACATTCATCAAACATTAAACATTCATGGTTAGACCGCAGATCAGATTAAGCCTAAAAGTAATTATCATCCTACTTGCGATACTCGGACATCGCCTCGCCAACCGACGCCATCGATGGTGGGGGACTGTGACAGGAGACACGGACACGGCTCAGTCTTAGGCTGCCCGTGTGGTGTCCACCATGGATGGGGGCATGCAACATGGCCCTGGCTTGGGCCTGCTGATGCAGCGGATGGTGGGTGCATTTGGCCTTTCGAGCTAGTTGACTGTTGGCAAGTATGACGTCCTCTGCGTACTAAATGTCCGGTATACTGCGACCGATGGCCAGCTTAGATGCCACCGTCGAGACGGAGGAAGATGCAGTTCCATCTGTGGCATTGCCAAGCAGTTTACTCTTGGCACAATTGGCATCATGGAAGAGATGCTCACAGAGCTTTGGCTCCGATGTGGAAAATTTGCTCAGTTCCGCTGCTGTTGCCTCTTGGGCTGCCGTCGATATGTTCAAATGTAGATCACTGTGTTTACTAAACGAGGTGGTCTGATGCTGTTGCGGCTGATGCACCTGATGCACATGACCATGGACACCAATGCCACTGTGCTGATGATAGGGAAAGTGTGGAAAAGTCTTCTGCATGGCATGGAGATTGCCCGAGCTGACCGTGCGCTCCAAGATTTCACCCCAATACTTCTCGGACAGTCCCTCAATATCGGGCCGTACTGTAACATAGCCATCGCCAGCTGGCTGATGAGAATGACCATGTGCTACTCCTCCGCCGCCCAATGTGCCCCTTATGTACTGCGATGCGCTGCGACTTAAACTGTTGGCTCTGGAACGCGCACAGATGCCAAGCACAGAGCCGCCAATGGCGCCACTAATACCACCGCCACCGCCTCCTCCACCGCCCCCGCTTGTGCCGCCATTGTTGGAGGTCGGAGGTCGCGAGACGGGAGGCTCGGGCGGCATCGGAAGCGTTGTGATTTCAAAATCGTTCGCATTGATGTGACAACAGGCTGATTTGTGTTCTGGCGTATCCTCGTTGGGAAAGCACTGAAACGAGCACACAGAAAATAGAAATGAAAATGACATCATAAATCTGATGTTAGTTTACAAAATTAATAAGCATTTTAAAATCGCGTCTAGTTGTATTCGTGGCAGCCCGCCAATTCTACAGTTTGGAGTATAGTTGCCATAAATTCGCCAGAAATGACCTCAGCTTTGTTCGAGTTCTTCGGAAGTAAATCATACAACTTGACTGCGTTTTCCAAAATGGATTTCCCAGCATCCAACCCACTCCACAGGGCATTTCACGTATACAAAAGCAGAATATTCGGATTTACGTTTGCCGCAAAGGGCGTCATGTTAACGCCACATTGGATTTTCTCTTTCATAATTCAAAATCACTTTTCAGTGTTCGTTATTACTGATGTTGTTTGTTGGTTGCCGAAGCGAATTTCCTGTTGTACGAATTTGTAGCATGCACCTCATGGATTTATGGCCCCTTGGAAAGATGGTGCATATTTTTGGTTCGCTCTTTGCTACATTAAATCCCTAAAAATCTGTTGAGCTGCCTTTGAGCAGATTTTTGAGTGTGTATTTGACTTAACAACTTCAAAAGTGTTGGGGCTGTATCTAAGCACCACTCTGTGCTGATGAGCTTATCAAACTTATGGAAATTTGTGGGGTCAGTAAACAGATAATCAGGGATTTACTATATTGAAAATGCTATTTTTGTCTAAAAATTATTTATAAACCAGAAAATAAATTGTGTATGTGGGAAAATTAAAAGGACGCTTAAAAAGCAGTATGTAATTGAGAAACGAGACTTACTTTGTTGGGCATCAGTTGACGGCTTAGGCGTCGAAAGTCCGAATTTAACAACCAATACATAAAGGGATTCCACAAACTGTTACTTAAAGATGTCCAGGTGACCAGAAAATCAAGAAATGGAGGCAACTGCAAACCGAACGTGAATTAGTGTCAAAACTTACGCTGCTAACATTGCGTATACGTAACATTAATATGCAATTTCATTAAGTATGCGACGCGTTGTTCATAAGTACTTGCCTTGGAGCCAGTGCATGCAGTAACGATCTCCTGAATGGTCCACGGTGTGACCATAACAATGAAACCCAGCGAAATTGCTGCCATAGAACGTGACGTGTTGCCACTCGAGTTTTTCTCCTGAATGGGCACAATCTGCAAGAAATGTTTACATTTATTTAACCAGCACATTAAAACTATACCACAATGTGATAACAATTTCATATCATATCAAGTCACTGATATCTATCGAAAAGATATTCTAAATGCATAGAAATGTGATTTTATAAAAATAACTCTCAGATAGAAAACAATAAATTCACAGAATAGATTTAAAATTTATTCACTAAATTGTATCAATCCAAATAAATGGAGCATAATTAAATACGTGGTTTTAAAGTGCTTTAGCTTAAATACTAATAATTTAATGATTTTCTTAAATTACATTTAAAATGAAAGCTTTTTTATGGAATTTTTGTGTGTAAATTTTGTGGTTTAAATGGAAATTTCGCGATATTCCAATCGTTTTCTCAAATTATTTGTTTGCTTTTATAACATATATTTTTAGATTGTATTTCAACCATTTTTCTGTTCTCGATTCGGATGTTGTTGTTTATTATTATTTTTTGTTGTATTGTTTTCAGCATTTTTAAGCTAGATGGAAAATATGTTATTTAGAATGGCATATTGCTTTTATATGTATATTTTTTTTTTGTATTGAAAAAGTTAGATATTGTAATATAGACACATGTTGGTATTGCTTACAGGATTTGCAAATAGTATTTAGTTATAGATGCAACAGGTAGATATTTAAATACACATATAATATCCATTATAACTACCCATTAGCTGACCGACTCACCTTTTTGGTAATCTTATTTGTCATGCTCGGCATCCCAACGAGGCCCATGCTCATGGCCATGCTCAAATGGTTCATAACTGGTGCCCGATGATGATGATGGGGATGATGCGAGTGTCCATGTCCGCCATGTCCAAATATGTGCGATGTTGTTTGTTGTTGTTGCTGGTGTTGTTGCTGGTGTTGTTGCTGGTGCTGATGCTGCTGCAGTTGTTGTGGCGGATGGTGTGGATGTGGATGATGGGCGGCTGCTGTGAGGGGCATGGTTGGATCATTTAGCCGAAAGCGACTCATATGAAAGCTGGAACCATAACAGTACATCAGGACCATCGTGGTGGGAAAGTATAATGCACACGTTGATAAAATTCGATACGAGGGTTTACTGTAGAATGGCTCGCAGGCCATTAGGCCCGTGTTGTTGAAATAGTAGCCTATGGTGAACGGATATACATATAGATAAACGCCAAAATGAGCAGCTGTTTGCATTCATTCAATATTCAATATGTCAGTGTTGTTGTGGTGTGTATAGGACTGTGTGTGTGTGTGTGTGTGTGTGTGTGTGTTAGTCAACTTACCTTTTGGCAGTACGAGAAATCCGAACACCGTCAGGCTGATAATCCATGTTAAGCTCAATATGGCAACACAACCCTGTAAAATAAGCACATACCCAAACACATCATACACATATTATACACAGTTGGTGTTCGTTAAGTTGTTGTTGTCTGTAACACTGTTGTTGTGTTGGTTATAGTAGTTTTGCTTAATTTGATACCCATATCGGACACTTCGCCACCCATTTCCATCTCGTCCTCCCTCCTTCTCACCCTTTTATATGTGACATGTCCTTTTCATCCAGCTGGTTGTGTGATTTATTGCTGAAGAAGAAGTATGTGCACGTTTCTGATTTTAAGTGATTTTGATGCGGAACATTGCAGATGCACGTTCAAGTCCATTCTAATTACCCATCAAAAGACAATTTAGACACATGGTTCTTGTGTCATATGAACCCAAGGACTCGCAAATATTGTGGCATATAAATAAAACATTCAATTTACTGGAATTTATACTATTTATATCCTTAATTTATGCAAAAAATATATTTTTTTTTTTTATTTGTATATCATCGTTGATAACATAAATTAATTTCGTTTGAGTACATAAAACTGACAAGAAGCTCTCAAAAGTTACAAACACAAATGACCTTTGAATAGTAAAAACTGCTTCACAAAGTAGTATCTCACAGTATATCAAAGAGTAATATACCGGTACTATATGCAAATTAATTGTTGCTGCCTTGAAACATTGACTTTGACAAACAAACTTGTAAGCACATCAAACGAATGCACCTACTTTTTCAGTCAGTCAGTTTAAGGGTGGCGGGAGAAGAGTTTCAGATTCCGCAAATAAATATTTTGCAAAAAGTCAGCAGCAAATGGAATTAGAAACTTTTGATTGGGTTAAAAACACTGGGCAGATTCAACCACAAGCAATGTACTATTATATATAGCGAAACATTGGCAAGAGGCTGCCAAAATCATAACTCACTCTCTGACTAACTAACTGTCCGACTGACTGTCTGACAATCCACACAGCTGGCATTTGAATGGCAGCAGTATGCAAAATAAGAATTAAAATTTGCCAACACTCAACTGATCCGACAATCCGACTAAACAATAGTGCCAACAACTCTAAAACTTTCTAATTTTTTACTTTTTAAATACAAAATACAAGGACCCAAATACTTAGCTAAATGGACATTATTATTTTTTCCTCGCTATATTGTAAATATTTTTAGGCTTATAATATTTACTTAATATTTAAAAAATAGTTCAAAATTTGAAACCTTTGGAATTTGTTCCAATGTTACCGATTCATTTACATTTTTGACCTCTCAGCAACACAAGTTAAACTGATTTGGCAATAAAATACGGCTAGAGAAAATACTTGTAGAAGCTTTTTCTACACTTTCTACGGTCATCAGAAACTTTTCGTTATCATAAATTAAACAACATAAAGTTAGCGCTTTATTTTTCGAGAAATGAGTTGCAATTTATGATAGTTTCAATAAAAAGCAGTCTAAGAGCCGAGAAGTTGCAAGTTCTTCATGCCATTATTTGGCGAAAAGTGGGCCAACAAATTGCGTAGCCGGAGTGTCAGTCGCCTCGACGGGTGGCGTCAGTTTCCATTTATTAATTTTCGACATTGCACGTTTTATTACAAACTGGGCGTGGCATTGCGCCAATTTCGCCGACCCCAGTCAAAAAATGACGAAGCATTCATTATTTGAACTAAGGAGAGGAATGCAAAAAAAAAAAAAACAGGCGTCACAGCTTCGCAATTTTATGCAAATATTTTCAACTATTATATATGTACATTGTACAACTAAAATTTGGTGAAACTATAATAGATACTAAAAATTTTATAATACTCTTTAAAACTATTTAGTTTAAAGATTAAGAACGAAATTCGAGTATATTTAATCAGCGGAATTCTGAAGATTCCTGCTCTGTATTCTTCTTCTATATTTCGGCTTGTTCTCTTGCAATTATTTGATTTTCCTCCATTTTCCCATTTTTTCTGTTACCATTAACTTTTGCACTTTGGCGTCCTTTTAAATTACGCATGTGCATACAAGTATGAGTTCGAGTATATAAATATAAATTTTTATTTCAGACTTTTGGTAGAATTACACCACAAATTGTTGGCCTTCTTTTGAAGTATGTACTTTAAAAGGCAAAGTTGAATCATAAATAAAAATGTGTATATACAAGTATTAATGAATAATGGTGTAAATTTTAGGTTTTAAAATATTGATTAAATTTAACAATGTTTTCAGCATCCTATTACATTCTTAGAGTAGGACTTACATAGCTAATGAGCTTCATTTGTAGTCATCCAAAGTCTTTAATTTATATCTTCATTCATACACTGCTCATGTTTTTTCATGATCTGCGACTGATTTGGCAAATTTGCGGTTTTGCCGTTTAACAGTAAATGTTAAAATCCGTTTACTTATTTAAATACAAATCATAAAGTATGGCCCAACAGACAACCGGACGGACTTTTCTCCCGTTTTGTAAATGATACGCGACGTTTCGCTGTCCAAACCAAAAAAAAATAAAAATATTTCTTTCCACTTCCGCACACAAATTTTTCTTTTATTTTTTTTTTGTGCTATCCTATATTTTTGGAGGCTGCGTAAATGTTTGCTCGCTCATAAATTATGATGTAAATGTCCATGTGTGAAGGAGATGGAGAGAGTGGGAGACGCGGAGAGAGAGAGAGAGAGAGAGAGGGCGAGAGAGTAGGATGCAAACTGGCAGCCATTGCTCGTTTGTTGCCCCTTGTCGCTTGCGGTTTCCGTGGACGACTCCGCTTCATTTGGCCGTGTCCTGTCCTTGGTTCTTGGTCCTTCGTTCTTGGACCAGGGCCAGAACCAGAACCAGGGCCAGTAACAGGCCTTTGCTGCGGTCTTCGTATTTAGTTAAAGTCAGGCAAAAAGGAAATAGAAGTACCAAAAAAAACAAAAAAAAACGCAGCTTTCTTTTTTTATGCTTATTTTATACACTATTTGACTGTGCTTATGTTGTGTTTTGTAATTTGTTTTTTTTGCTTGCCTTTGCTCTTTCATTCTTCATCTGTTGGTGCTTTGTTTTGTGTGCTATTCTTCTTCATATCTCTTTTTTTTCTTTCATTTCTTTGCTTTTCTTGTGTTTTAATGACTGGCATAGAGCTTAGAACCCATTATCCTTATTTATCTCTACGTAATTGGCTCATAGATACAACAGTTGTTGATGATGTTGTTGTTCTAGATTTTATTGGCGCGTGATTTCTTGGAATTTCCCATACGCTTTGTTTAATGCCGTTGTGAATAAATTTTTATCTTAACTTGTCGCAGGACTTATCACCGCACACAACGTGCCTTATCTGCTTTGCCGCGCATTAGCAAGACTTAAAATGTATGCCACACCCCATTCCACCCCAACCAAAATGAAATTACCTAACACCCACCCCCAAGTGACTGATGATCCACTCACCTTCTTGCTGGAGTGCTGATAATAGCGTCGCGGATGCAACGCACACATGTATCTGTCCACGGCCATGCAGACGAGTATAACGGCACTCTGTTGCGATAATGCACCACGCAACAAGGCCTGAAATTAAAGAAAGGCAGAGAAAGAAAGACAAAGCGAGAGAAAGTGCATTATTTAATATTATATTAATTAAATTCGAGATTGTATTCATTTCTCAACAAGAGATTTTATCTTTTAAATTTTCTCACTTTTGTATAATACTTTAATAAAAGTCTTAATTAATAGCATGGTATAGAGAAACTATATGAAACATATGTATGTATATATATATAGGCTCATCAATAAAAAGTTTTCTATTTACTCGACTCACACGATAACAGCGTTTTTATAAGAAGAGAAGAAACTTTTTTATAAATACATATGTGAGATTTTCCAGCAGAGCGAGCTGCAATGATGTTTTATTAAGCACAATATATTTTTGGTGGATTTAAATGTTCAGCCTTACTTCATAATTCATACCCGCATTGCGGCTGGATAAATGAAGAGCTTAAAATGTTAATTTGGTTCATTATACAGTTTAAAAGCAGAATGCTCTGTAATTGTTGCTCATTGTAATAACACATACTTGTGTATAAACATATTTATCGAGTGGGATTATTCCCTCAGAGGTAAACAAAAGGCACATTGTTAGAGTTACATTAATTGACCATCAGTGCGATAGCTTAATTGGCGGTAATAAGCCAGCCTGTGGGACTTCAGTTGAACACCAGTACTTACCTGTATCTGACAGAAGATCTCCCCATATGGCCAACAATGAAACAATGCCGGCATTAGCCCAAACGGTGTAATTAGCAGACCAATTGTCAGGTCATTCAGAGCCAACGAGGTGAGCAGATAACGTGGCTGAAAGGCCGAGTTCAAGAGTTAGTAAGTGACTCATTCAGTTTGTTGTGTTTACTCGTTTTGTTTGCGTGTGTGTGCTGACTCACCTGTTGATGTATGTAGGCGGCATAGCGACGATTATTAATGACAAAGATGACCAGACAGTTGGCTCCAATAACACCCAGCGTAAGGACCAAAATGAGCACTGCCTCAATGGTCTCCGCAATGCCAATATGCAATATAAAATTGTGGCCAGTGTAACGCGGATGTGAGCAACTGGAATTCTTAACCGCGGGTGCTACAAGCAATGAGCCAGTCTTCAGGTCCATTGCAATGCTGCAGGATATACAATTTAAAATTTAAAATAAGCATAGAAAATATTAAAATTACTTTATTTTAAAGAGGCCTTGTTAAGAAAATATAATAAATGCAACTAGAGGTACAATTAATTTAAATTATCCTTTTTTCTTTCTTGATGAAATGTTTTTAGGAAGAGACTAAAAGAATAACCCGCTTAGTTAACTTTGATTGTTGGTCAGAAAGGCAGAGCTGGCAGTTTTATCGTTGGCATTGCATTTGTGGTGTGCTTGGTCGTTTCCGGTGCTTCCGTTTCCCATGTGAAAATATGCAAAATGGCGACAATTTGTTACACCATAATCAAGTCAAAACATGCGAAAGCGACGCCGCGTTGACAATTTATCAGCACAGAACAAGAATTGAGAGTTGTGGATGAGAAGGATACGAAACACAAACATACAAGCGAATCAGAGAGATGAAATAGCGGAAAAGGATAGAAAATGGTGTCAATATGGCGTCACTTCCGGCTCTACCGAAACAACGCGCTGACATAATGAAACTTTACAAGATAATTGGATGATTTCGTCTGGGATTTTTGTTTGTTTGTTTTGTGACTCGTCTAGTTTTTTTTTTAGTGTCTTCTTCACTCGCAATAAATCAGAAATGCAGCCTGCCCAACGTTGATGTCTTTTTCTCTGCATCCGTTTCTGTAACTTCGTCTTCTTTTCAGCGTTGACTTTGAGAAATGTTTCAAAAGAGCGAAATACTCGTAGCTTTAAACAGTTTGGCTATACAAATTCTTGGTAGATGTAGACGACTTTGTCTACCATTTGTTTTTGCCACGTATTCTTATTAAGTTTACCACGCTTACAATGTCATATCCCTAAGCTCTAGTTCTGTGATTTATCGTGCCTGTTTTTGAGGTCGTTGTGTTTATGCTAAGTCCACAAATCACAGCAAGAAATATAAGCTAACTGCAAAACATTAAGCCCAATAGTCTACTGTAACAGATTTACTACCGCAATTTCGTCAGAGACATTGAGGATCCTGATAAGGCTGTGGCAAATGAATACAGCTAATCTTTTTGAAGGACTAAGGTGAATAATCCCATTTCATAGAAACACATTCGATTAATGTAATGAATGTATGGTCGAACGCAATTAAACCTGAAGATTTATTTAACGTGAACATTCTTATGTTTTACTCAACAGCTACTCAGCAACAATTTCAGTTCAGTTTTACCCATTTTTTTTTTATTTTCAGACCACAAATGTCCATTTGCATGATTCAATTCGGAGGGGGAGCTGATATCCATTGAATGTAGCACTAATAAACTGACTGACAATAGAAAGGGATAGCTGAGGATGAGGGCCAAAACGTGCAAGCCAAAATCCAATTCAATTTCCAAGTAATGAAAAAAGGAAATTCGCTTAATTCCGCGTATTGTTAAGTCTGTCGTAATCGAAATTGCAACTGCAGTCAGAGCACCAAATAGACACGGAACTAGGAGCACAAACTGAAACTAAAATAGAAAATGGAGTTAGAGGAGCACAGCACAACACACATTTCCAATTGCTGGGAGCTATTGCTGTCAAATGTGAAACCACGTAATTGTTTTAAAATGCGAAATGGTGAAAATGGTTGAAAAGCGCATTAAAATAAACGAATATTCAATGAAATTGCCGAACTTGAACCGTGTTCCAGAGTCATCAATGTTGTCGCACTGCACGAAACCACGAACACAGACAACAGACACAGCAATGACAACAGCAACAGCAATTGCAACAGCAACAATGCGAAACGAGAAACGATGCCGAACATTGCCAAAGACAAATGCGGAATAAATAATTTAGTTGCTGGATTAGAGAGCCACAATCCGCTTTTGAATTTACACTCAAGTTACTTCCATTAGTGGCATTTGGTAAGCGTGCAAAACTATTGCATATCATTAGGCGCCGCCACAGGCAACACAACCAACACCAACAACACAACCAACACCAACACCAGCAACATCGCTGCCACAGCTGCAGTTGTCAACCACCGCACGTCGCTTGCATAATCCACGCCCAAACTTATAACTCCAACTGTGCACAGGATTTGGCCAAATGATGACAACAACAACAACAAGAACAACGACAACAACAACAGTAACAACGTGCAACATGCCACGTTGTCTCTAATTGTGCCCACAAAATGCCTAAAAGAAACATTCAAAACGATCGAACTTGGAATTTAACTGTGTTTGTGTTCCGACTATATCATACCTAGTATTTAAGTATTTTCACTCTATTTTATATATCTTGAGAAAATAAAAAGACTTCCATTTAATATTTTGTATTACAAGATGTGATAAAAATCCAAACTCTAAATAAATTTTTAATGTATTGGAATCGAAATGAAAAAAAATGCCAAAGGGATAGTTGAAAGTTTTCAAAAACCGACACAGGTAAAAAATGGGCAGTGATTGAAAAAATTAAATTTTCAATTTTGATTCAGAAACAAAACAAAAAACCGCATGGAAATCGCTTAAGATTTGACGAAGTTATGACAGTTTGAAGTTTTCTAAAATGGTCAAAGGCAGATTTTGGGAAATTTGAAATTGAAAATTTAATTTTCCCAATTGAAATGTCTATGTATGTATGTATGTCTGCTTTTCACTTTTAATATCTGACGAATTTTTGAATTTGCTATATATATGTCATTTAAATTGCAATATCTAGTTAAATGGATGCGAGTATGAAACCGAAACCGTTTCAAAGGAGAATAGTTTATTGGATACCATTTCGAAATAAGAACATACAACTTTGTGAATCAAGTTGCAGCACAATACAATAGAAGAACACGACAGGAATTTTGGACTGCAAGTTACCAATTCCGTATTCACAGTGCGTTTTGTCTACGCAATGAATGTGAGTCCGTTTGTCCCTGTTTCTTACTCTCTCACTCTTTTACTCTGACTCTGTCTCTTTTGTCTATCCCTTTCTCATTTAAAGGTTTGTGCGTGCGTGTTAATGCACGAAACTGTAAAGTCCGACCCTTTATTCAAGCCACAACGCAGGCACAAACCTCTCAATGCATTTACATACACATTCACCCAAGCACACACACTCTTACACACTCTCACACACATTCACACACACACACATGCATCACATGCAAAGTTGAAACGAGGGCTCGTCCTGTGGCTTTGTTCTTAAGCCTGTGTTGACAATCCGTGTGAATGTGTATTTGTATGTGTGTATGTGTGTGTGTGTGTGTGCATTTCAAATGCAAATTTGCTACGTTCGGGTTTTGCATGAATTTTTGTTGTTGCTGCAGCATTTTGGCAGCATTTGCTGGCTTTGGCTTATTTATAAGATTTGCTTTGAAGCATCGCACTTAACACATGGGTCAAAGCTGATTCCACTTGACAAAATGCCTGAGTTGCCAGCAACGCGTTGACTGATTGCACATTTGTTACCCCAGAACCAACCAGAACCAGTCAGAACCAAGTGATTTAGGCCACATTGTGGCAGCTTTTTTGTCATCTCGTCCAGATGTCTGAATGCAAAACCTCTGATGGCTGGTTTTAAGATGCTGTGTGCACTTAATAGAGCTATTTTTATTGAGTTATTATTCCAAGCGTATCGGGTACTTTAAAGTTTAGAAGAAATGCCATTTTTTTTTTTTAAACATAGTAACATCAATCAGTTTTTTCTCGTTGTCACCTGTCAAATGTTTAAGCAAAAACCCAAGTCGTTAACACACTTGCTCGCTACATCTTGCTGTCAGTCATAAGATGAGTTTTCATTTCGATAAAGTTGCTGGAATGTGTCAGACACAGATGCGCTAATTGATATCTTGCAGCTGCTTTTGCGTAAAAGTTAAAATTCATTTAGTCCAACATAGCGTATACGTGTTAATTTGTGCTTCTCAAATGAAATGAATTATTAAATGAAATTGCTAAGCAAACACAATTGCCAGATGTCTTTCAAAAGTGTCAACATACTTGCGAGTAATCGTAATAAGCTCCATATTATTCATGACAGACAGTTGTAATTTTGAATGAATAATATTTAATTTTTAAAGCACATCAACAACTGTTGCCAGCTACATACCTACATATATATACATGCCGCATTAGGTAGAAATGTTGTAGAATGTAAATATTAATGAGACTTTGGAGAATGCAAACTTCTTCCAAATTGGCTGTTAAGTAAGATGTTTTCCCATCAAGTTGAAACTATTTGAAATATTTTGATATTAGCATTAATTAATGCAATCCGAGCTTAAACCCCGAGTGAACACCATGTTGCATTAGCTTCAGCAGTTGCGAACAGTTTTGCCACATGTTCAAACATTACGCATACGCCGTGATGGCTAAAGTTTTAGCTGCTGCTGCTCGCATATATTTTAATAGTTTGCATAAGAATTTCAATTACAGCGTCAAATCTCATTAAATTTAAAATTTTTAAGCCAATTTTGCGGTGTATATTGAATTGGATTCAATCTTTACTACGAATGAATACCAAATTAAGTGCCATTAAGTCAGAATAACAGAATTACGTGTGCTAAATAGCAAAAAGCGGCAAATGGAAAATGAAAAATGGGGGAAATCTGGGGTGAAAACGTGCATAAATCAGTTATAAAAAAAGATTGATTTAATAATATCCAATTCAAATAATGCATATTAAATTGTTTAGCTGGGGTTTTCACTCCACATCTGCGGCTGATGTTGACTTGATGATGGCCATGACGGCAACTGTGTTGGCTTCAATTCGATTGCTATGCAAAATGAATTTTCAAACAAGTGAAAAATGTTTACTTAGTTAATGTCAATGACTGGTAGATACCCTCTATGAGGCTGTAATTCTGAGCATCAATGATGTCTTCTTCTATATGTATCATACAACCCCTTTCATATATTACTGTTAATTCAGGGTATATGGTATACACACAAATGCCAACAAAAATACCCACAGAGTCGAATGAAGTTTTAACCCAAAATGGCGCAAACGGAATATAATAAATACGTGCAATGCATTTCAGATTTTTATGTGCTGCTAAAGATTTTAACATGTACATGTGAATGCCAAAAACGTTAAAACTTTTTACTAAATAATCACACGCTTTCCTGCAATTAAAGAGGTGAAACCCCAACATACATATAAGGCAATAAGGCCAATTGGCAGGACGGAGCAGGGACGGAAAGTAGAAAGGGGGTGTAGTGTTTGTGTTTGGCATGCGTTGTCACGTACTCGTAAAAATTGGCGTAAATGTTTTAAAAGTTGCATCAAAGTTGTTATGAAGTATTTGGCCCGCCCAAGTGGAAGGCAAGAAAAGGAGCAGCCATCATAGCTCGGCACCATTTGGAAAAGTCAGAAAGTCATTTAAGAAATTGCAACGTTCGCAGAAAGTCAAATGGAATTAGCTGCAGCATTTTCAGCTAAATTGGCTTTAAACAAAGAAACACAGTGTACAGTGGAACTAGTTTTGAATTAAAGCATTGAAATAAATGAAATGAAAATCTTTTTATATTGTGTTTACCAGTGAATTCCACTGTATGTATATATATGGCTAGGATGTGGGCGTGGCAGTACATTGACGGTGCTTTAAAAACTTGTCGGTTTCCCTGGCTTAGGGCCAAAAGTGGAACAACTTGTGTTATTCTGAAATAAGCCCAGTTACTCAACTGTGTGAAGATAGACTCAGACTCAGGTGCAGATAGGATACTCGTTTGTGTGTGTGTGTGTGTGGGTTTGATATGTACTACTCATTTGGACTGTGCTGTGGCTGCTGTTTTCTTTTAGCCAGTGCATGCAATTATGGTAAGCCCGTTGGCATTTTTGGCATTACTAAGAATTGTTTATTTTGGTCTTTTGCAAGTGCCAGACTTTGGAGTTACACGTAAATGTGGCAGAAAGTTGGGCTTGTAAACTATGAGGAAAATATCTAGTAGAAGCAAACTTAATAAAACTGCGAAGACTTATGCAGAAGTGCAAGCAATTTTAATATAGAATTTGGCTTATGAGAAACCGAGCAGTAAAAGCATTTAATTGCTTACAGGCTGGAAGTGACTACGAATATTGGGAATATTTCAGTTTGTGTTAATACTCGCATCAATATGTTTTACTTGTAATTTCGTAAAATATAAATTCTGAAATACATTTTGACTCAAAAATAACTTCTGTATGAAATAAATAATTATATGATATTGCCAGGTGCTGTTTCGACACTTGGACAGCTGCAATTTCAAATAAAATGCAATTAAAATGAATATCTCCCTCGAGCCAATCGCTTTCATATCATTACTTGGTCTTGTCTGAGTATGTATGAGTAGCTGATGTTTTAATTATGTCGGCAATGAGTCTGTGTACTACTCTAGTTTGCACATCCATTCATTAAATAGTAGTTAATACACGGTAATTGCATCCAAGTTAAATCAAACGGTTGCCAAGATGCCAGGAGCCGTTAGATCTCAAGGACATAGTTAAATTGAGATTTAATTGGAATGTAATTAAAATTAATAATGCTTTAATATTAAGTGCAAATTGCGAAAGGCTTTTGTTTTTCAAGTTACAATGGTCGATGCTATTAATTCATCGCATAACAATATGTAGTGGTGAGAAATAATTGAATTAATGTGTGAGCAATGTTGCGTATGTGTATTTTTTGTGACATACTCACTCTATTCAAAAGGATAATGTCCTTGGAATATAAGCAGAGACTTCATTTATCTCGCATTTGCATAAATAAAGCAATTATAGATTACATGTTCATCAAACATTTTGTAAATCGTTTAATTAGTTGACAAATTTTTGGTAAATAGGCAATCAATGTTACATTTGATTGTAAATTGGGAGTGA
The DNA here is from genome assembly GCA_951394115.2 of Drosophila phalerata. Lineage (NCBI taxonomy): Eukaryota > Metazoa > Arthropoda > Insecta > Diptera > Drosophilidae > Drosophila > Drosophila phalerata. The sequence continues at coordinate 11,830,950 of OY729850.1, read as the reverse complement.
AAGACATATAAAAATGTTTCGAAAATATACTTTCATAAATGTGTTGTCATTTATAACTTTTGATGGCACTTTAATCACACGTTTCCACAGCCTATCAAAGAACCAAAGAGAGAGTTGGGTCTGCACGGAACTAATTAGGGCAACACATGTTGAATGACCAACGCTTCGCATGATGAATGCACCACAAATGTGGCAAAAGGAAGACAATTAGTCATATGAAAGTTGTGCAAAAAGGACTCTGTAATGGGACATAATGTCGACAAGTTTTCAGGAAGAAAGCTGCTTCATAGTGTTTGTGTTGCTCTCAAGAAGCTCAGTTAGGAAACAAATAAACAGGATGACAAATTTAATTAGTTGTTAATAGTTATCAAAATCAATTATCTTATAACAAACAAAAAATACAATCTAAACTATGAAAAGCGGTTTTTATTTAATAAATTGTCATCTTTGACTGTTTAATACCTTTTTTTAAGCAACTGAAAATAAATATCATGTGAATATGATGTGTCAAAATGTTGTCTATCAAATTATTAACGTCTGGTCAAATAACCGATGCTGAGTAAAATGTCAACGTTGCGTATACGCAATTTCACGTTTCATCAACGTCAGACGGTTTAAGGGTACAATATTCCAAGTGCCTGCAGGCGATACATAAGCCACATGCAGAACAGATTTCAAAAGTCACAAACCGACGAGAAGTTCGATGATTTTCAGTCGGCAGAGTCATGGTCAATGCATGTTTGGGTAACAAGCCGCACAGTGGGACAAAACGTAAATATTTGCCAATGACTGAATATTTTGATACGAGAAACTTGAGCGTTGCAGATTCGTAGACATTCATATTTCATGTGCGTCTCTTTTAACCCCTTTTAATTATTAATAACTCTTGAATATTCATTAAAAATCAACATGATGTTGCTGTTGCTGAGCTCATGGATGAATCGAATCGAATAAATTAAATGTCAACATGTGTCGCTGAATTCGTCCACTTAATCACGTTGTTGTCGCTTCAAGAGTCAGCGCAGTTCAATATTAAACATTTTATTTTATCCTTATGGCAATACTATGATAAATGAGTATTCCGTACAGTTCCCAGCATTGCAGCCACTCTTTGTAGGTTATTTACGAAGATATAAACCTTCTTGTGAAAAGCAATTAAAATTTAACTGGATCGAAAACTGATCGATTTATGATATGGTATGTTATTTGATATATTTTAAATTTTTATGATGTGTGAAAAGAAGATGATTGTACTGAATGCTCTATTCCTTTGTACACAATTTTAAAATGCCCAACTGATTTTCATGCAGAATATCTCTTTAATAATGGTTTGCCGTTCAGTAATTACAGTAACAAAAGCTTTTATAAATATAATACATTTATAAACCGAAATAATACAATACTCCTATGAATATATTTCATATTTGCACATTTATTTAATACTTTTTCAATATTTGTCGATTATTTTGCCTTTGGATTACAATATGTTTTAAAAAGATAAATATACCCGTGGGTACTTTACCATTCATTATATCACGAATTTTCCCCACCTGTATTAATATTTACACAATATGGCTAATACAATTGTTAAATAAGGATACAAAACATATATGCACATTGAGAAAATCAGCAACATAATACCATTTCAAAGCCAACAGATAAATGGTGGAAACCAAAAGCAACATGTTAAATAAATACGCATAAATTAATACAAAACAAAAGCCAATGTGGTAATACAAATACGATGTGTTTTTATATACAATTATAAATGTGCGCGCGTGTGTGTGTGTGTGTTTGTGAATTAGCCCGCTTGGAAAGTGAGTCACGCTCCATTTTCTGACTTTGTTGCGTTCGTTTTTGCTGGCTTCCTGCAACAAATGAATAATGACAACAGAGCAAGCACTAAAAGCCTGAAAATGAGCAACAAAACAAAAATGCACTAGGGAACATTGCTCGACCAATAGATACTCATTACGTATGTTTTGTGCAAACAGTATGCTAACATTACAGTGCATACATTTGTGTCTGTTCCTCAACTTCAATACACTCTACTGTATTACGTTTGTGTGAGGTATTAAAGCAAAACTGATAGGCAAAAAACAAATGCTCAAGTCACGAGTAAAACGTCCAAGTTTAATTGCTATTATCCATTGATTTTTGCGGTACAACAAAATGTGCAATTTGCAGTCAAAGATTGTTTGGCATTTTATCTGTAGCAGTCCATAAAAGAGATTGACTTTTAATGGAGATCTGAGCACATCACCAGGGTTCTATTCAAAGTCCCAAATGTCAAACTGCATTGACTATCGATTGTGTCGAGCTAATTAAGTTTTGACTCGTGCCTGATCCACGTACACCAGCACAAATACTAATATGCCAGAAAACGATGCGTATACTTAACATGCATATCGCTCGTTTGGAATAGGATATAAATTTGGCTGATTTCCAAATTTAGCTAATTTGTACACAAATTATCGAAAACGATTTGCTTTCATATTTGTTTTGCCAAAATATTTTAATACTTGCAAATTACAGCTTATAACCAATAACCCTCGATTTGGCTCATTTGTCGACTAATTTCAAAGTTTTTAATCTCCAATTGCAATAAACATATCAATTGTTGAATATTTGTATAAATTAAGATTGTCGACTCTCTACACACACACACACAATTAATGCGAAATAAATTATTCTTTTTGTTTCCTTAGTCTCTGTATGACGACAACTATAAATTCCTGATTTATAGATATATGTACCTCTTGACGTACAGAACGCAGACGCAAAAAGGTCACATCGTTTGATGGATCCAAATCCCTAACCACATTGCGTGCCATTGTCGCCAATGCGTATAAATGGCTGGCATAGGCAAAGGAACGCCTTTGGCTAACCGTGGATCGCATTGGTCTGCCAGATGAGTCCATGACAATTATCTCGCGTGCTCCACGAATTGCGAAATGATGCACAAATGCATCATCATCATAAGCTTTGGCAGGTCTGTTATAGGAAATCTCCAATTAAGTATTAATTTAAATCATACAATTGTTTTTAGCTTTTTTACTCACGGTGCAACGTTTACGGTTGAACGTTTATCGTCTGCCATTATTTTTGTATATTTCTTAGTTTTAAGTAGTTTTACCTTACTATATTTTAAATTTTAAAACTAGATCTGTAAAACAATTATCAATGCCTACTAATTAAATATATATTGCTTGGTTCTGAGTCCTGTTTTTGAATATGGCAGCCATCACAAATCATAGTTATATTAATAGTTAAATTATAAAATAAAAATTAAATTTAAAATTATTTTTTACTAAGTTTTTTTTAAGTTGTTCCCTAAATTTAAGTCGTTAGCTAGCATATCAGATTGATATTAAATGTATATGAACCCCATATTTAATTTCTCTTAATGAGTTCTACTTTTTTTTTGAATACCACTACTAAGTTTTATTCATTAAAATACCATATAATTTGTACATATTTTTCTGATGCTAATTAAAAGTTGTACAGTCTTTCACAGAGGAATACGACCACGAAGATAATCCATAATGGTGGCGGTGCCCATTGCTAAAATTTGATGACGTGGTTGGCGGAATGGATTGCCAGACAACTGCAAATTTACAATATTCGTGAGGTTTCCCAGCACGGGCGGAACGACCTGGATATCATTGTTGGACAGATCCAGATAGCTGAGTCGTGTGAGAGCACCAAGTCCATTCTCACTGGCATCCACTTCACAGATTTTATTATCATTGGCGATTAGTGTCTCGAGATTCTCCAGTTCGTAGATACATCTTGGCAACTGATTAAAGCGATTGTGCGAAATATTCAATTCACAGAGCATTCGTAGACCGGCAAACTCCAATGGCAAACTGCGCAGCAAATTGCAGGATAGATTCACATGATGAAGACGCGAAAACTGCGATATAAACGAGGGTATGAAAGAGATTTGGTTCTTGGCCAAGTTCAGGTCGGTTAGCAACTCGCTTAAATATTGCAGATCATATGGCACTTCGGTAAACAGATTGTTCTCAAGATTCACAATATTCACTAGTTCATTGCAAGCGATTTCGAATATGTGTTCCGGGACTGTTGTCAGCTGACTCATATTTATTTTAAGTACTCGTGTGTTACGCATCGAATACTTGTCTGGATATTGAGGATCATTCCCTTGCGATTGGGGTTTTCCGCCCTGCTGACGGGGACTATTTAAACCATCACCGACCATTATAACCAAAATACACGACTATAAGGTTTTATATAAAATTTCAGTTTGTTATTGGAAATATAGAAAAATACAGATATTTGTATCAGCGACAACGAATGAAATGCGACTAGACTTTACATTTATATTTATATGAGTTCAGGTGAAAGGATTGCTAGTGAATACATTTTCGTAGGTAAAATGTTTCATTCAATATTCATTTAAATAACACTAGATAAAAGCAACTATTAAAACAACCCTTTTTTTAAAACATATCGTTACCTAGGGGAATATTTATATTTATTTTTATATTAAATCTAATAATTTTCCTTAGCTTTCGTTTCGATGTTTAAGATATTAATTATTCACATTAATAAAGAGATGGACGAGATATATTTAAATTAATTTTAAGTTTATGCAATAAAAATGTCAGATTTAGTTTGATAATAATAATGAACATGCAATTTTATATTTGTGTCATGCATTTCAAAAATTTAAAAACTATAATAAGTCCTACACAACGTGTATGTAAGCGTCAATAGCTGAATTAGCTAAAACTTGTCACTACAAGAAATTTTCACATTCGATTCTTCGATTTGAAGAATCATTAAAGCACGCCACAGCTTTTGAGGACAACAATTTGATGATTCTTGCCCAGATGTGCGGTGGCATCTTGAATCCTTTCCAGCAGCTGCAGTCCCTTGCGAACCTTGCCAAAGGCAATGCGTTTGCCATTCAGAATGGACAACGGCTTGTAGCTAATGGTGAAGGTGAGTGCTGTCCTGGCATTACCACGGACATATCGGCTGGGAAAGGATAAAATTCCCGCATCGACGCCATGGTTGAGTACTTCGAAATCATGTTCAATATTGCTCATATCGATGCTGCGCTCAGGATCAAGGGAAATGCATCCCTCCAGCCAAATGGGCGCAAAATTGCGGGTGAAACTAATATTTTGATTGCCTTGATGGGTGCAGATGCGCATAAATTCCAAGACCACTTGGGGACAGGCCTCCGTGAAGAGCTGAATGGCCAGGCGACCCTTAATTTGAGTGCCAATCACCTCCAAGTCCATGTAAATCTGTGGACGCAACAGCTTGCACAGCACGCTCACATCACAGATGTTCATCAGATCCTCGTATCGATGGAGCACATGCATCGGCACCTCATAGCTAAAGACCTTGGCTACCTTTGCCTTGTTCCGATGCGATTTACCCAAATTGGGATCAAATAAATTGCCACCTGCATTGAACTTCTTGTTAATCTCCTGCTGCTTCCGTTCCTTCTCCCGGGCCACACTGGCATTCCTCCAACGTCCGGCGGCCAAGCGGTCCGGTGACTTGGTGAATGTGCGCAATGTGTTGTTGCTTTTCCGATAGAGGGCAGTGAGCATCTCCATATAAGAAAGTTCCATGCCATTGCCCTCGGTATGCTTCAGCTTGGGCGGAGGCAAACAGGTGTTGACCTTGCCTTTGATATTGGCCAGGCGATCTCGATGCTGACGATACAAATCCCGTTGCTCATTCAATCCCAAGTGGGATCGGGATTTAATTCTGGTCAATCGCGATTTGCTCATCGGTGCAGGAATCGCACGCTGATGGTATTTGTGATTATTCTTCATGGCATTCACATTGATGTTAAACGTATGGCTGTGCATCTTGGCGTTTTTATCGTCGGTCTCTGGATTACTATAAACCGGATGGGTCAGCGTATAGGGTCCCCGCTTCACAGCTGCCACATATGGCGCCATTTTTTGGCCAGTGCTTTGCGGTGGCTTCTTGGGCCGCAATTGATGTGTAATCTCTCTTATAAACATTTTTGCACTTATTTACTTATAACTATCCAAATTGAAAATTTATACTTGAATTTGTATCCAAATAACTCGTTGTGGACTCGAACTGACTAGAAGTTAATATGAGAGACTGATGTATAAAAATGCAAAGGTTGCTCAGATCATTTTCAACTATTACTGAGATTTAACAAGTATTTATATATATTGTTTCCTAATAATTTCTTGTAAATATTCCACACAATGTTGCAATCAAATATATCCTTATTACAGGATACATAAATGATTGCTGACAAACTGTAAATTGAATTCAATCATGTGGCAAAACTTTACTGTCCGATAAAATGCTTCAGTAGTACAACTGAAAACAGAAACCTTTTTTATTGTGTGAAAGTCAAACTCGTCCAAGCGACCGACGATGCGTGTCAGGCAACCTGAGGTCAATCGAATCGAACCCATGGCAGTGTTCAGATTCACCAGCGATAATAAAGCAGAGCTCAGTAAACACGGTAAGATTTCAAAAGAGAAATGCTTAGCTTAAAAATACCCTTTACAAAAACATACTAAAGATTGTTAATGTGATTAAATTCTATTGTCATTTGATCAACTCGAGAATTAATCAGAAAGTATATCTTTCTATATTTCACATTTATAAGCATATTATACCCCAATAGTTGTTTTAAACTACAGAGTATGCTCGTGTAAAGGGGAATATATAATCAAAACCAGTGAACCTAAATTGGTAACCAGAAATGCATGTAATCTGTATGGCCAGCAGATTGAATCCAAAGCCTGAGGTTGATAATAGCCAATGCGGTTATTCGCATAGCATATTTGATTGCAAAATGCTCAATCAATTGATGACAAGCGAATTCATTTATGAACTGTGCACAAGATAACCACAGAGTAGAATATTGACTCTCTTTTACTACTACTTTAATATACACATTAATCAAAAAACTTGTTTAAACTGTCGTCATTGCGAATAGTTTACTTTAAATTCAGCTAATGTTTCTATTAAAAATGTACCATGAAATTAAATAGCAACTCATTTATTTATTTATTTATGAAATACGTATGGCAAGCGTCAATTAATTACTTGAAAATGTTACACAAAAAAACATTTGCGGTTTACCTAATACTGTAAACGCGTATAAACATAATTACTGATTTAATAAAAATTTGCATTCTATTAAATTGGTGTTTTTTTTTTCTATTTTTTTACAAGAGTTTTGAGTATTTTTAGCATGAATTACATGAATTTTATATTCTTTTAAAAAGAAAAATATAAATTGGAAGAGGAGTAGTATTAAATATACTTTTACAAATTTATATTGGTTTAACGGACAATTTAAATACTAACTACTCATGTTTTAACCTTAATTGCAACATTTTGCCTAATTATATGCTTCATTAAAATTAAACAATATTTGATATAATATTTTTGAATTTTACAAGATATTAATCATAACCTTATTAATATAGTAACCAAAACAAAAAAAATATAATCAGACAAGTCAAGAGGGTATTTGTTAGTCAAACACTTGTTATATTGACATATTTGTATTTTTGCCTGATTTTTTATCTTTGCTGGCATAATTAATTGCGTTAAATATATCGGCAGCATCTGGTACCCGCATAAGCAATAAAAACTGAATCGATTTGCATTAATTGAATGTTAATATGGTAAAGATTTTGCGGTAGCAATTAAATGATTAATGGCATTATTATTATGGACGTGCGTGTCTGTGGCAGAAACTGAATGATAATGAGCTGTGGCACGAACAATTATACTACAGATCCACATACACATACATATACATATTGTGGCACATCCACACTGTGAATGAATACGATCAAGGACAACATATGAGTGTGAAAAGTGTGACATTAGAGCACAGTGAAAGCTGGCTATCAGCGCTGTTTCTTATCAATCAACAATCAATGATGACACTGACTTGGAGGATGATTGAACAGGCGTGAGAGTGAGAGTGGGGGCAACTCTTGTAGATGGCAAACCTCTTAAGCGCTTTTGTTCTCAAGTGCCACACAGCTGCAGCAGCTCTGACAACCATGCCACTTGATGCTGTGCCTTGAGTGTGTGTCATGAAGAACTATTCAAGTTCCGTATTTTTACTTATTTTCACTTATGCCCGTCTGTTTGTGTGGCTGACTAACTGACTGACAGTCAGGCACTGTCGGTCTGACTTAGCAAACGATTGTTGCTCTGTGTACATTATTTGCATGCCACATACATCGCGTATTCATGTTGCAATGCTCAACTTGAAAATGTGTCAACAATGAAGATGCCAACAGCTGAGGGACTGACTCACAAATGTAAATGTAATCAACCAGAGAGGAGTACTCCTACAATATATGTAGTAGAGTAGGAGTGGCATTCAGTCTCACTGGCAATATAATCAAATTTATAAGTGTCGTCTCGCATTCGCACAACTTTATTTAGTTGACCAACAAACTCCAATGCGAAATATGCAGAATTTAAATTTCAAATATTTCACTTAACTTCATTTCATGACAAATTGAATTTACGAATGGAACATTTACGTCCCGGAAAATTCTCCCCCACCGTATTAAAGCTCTGCTGTGATTAGTTTTAAATTAAATATATTTATTCTTTGCTTTCTCTAAGATATAAATATTTAATTTATTTAAATATAGTTGATTTTACTTGGTTTCAATTTGAATAACAAAGTAATTTTTATTAATTTTTATCGCTACTTAATGTGTTTGCTTTTATCCCGGATTAAATATTGAAAAAGGAACGTGATTACTTTAGTTATTAAATAATTGTAAACTAAAATGCAGATGCTTAAGTTAGATTGCAATCGTGATTGCAGTTGCCATCACCTTTAATATGTGTATTTTATTGCCCAGCTTTTACAGAGTTTTATCACATTTTACTCGCATCAGACACGACTCATTTCATTTCACTCCAAGATGCTTTTAGGCAACCGCAAAGTTCGGTCTCCTTTTCCATCTTTCAATATAAAATATATATTTTTGGCTTGAAGCACTTTAAGAATTCTCTGACTTCAACTTTTTTTCGTCGTCTGCACATTTATTTTATTTCTTATGATTTTGTGTGTGGTATGTAAAGCCATTTGAGGACAGCTAAGAATGCGTCTGACCTTGCTGTCTTGTGTGACAGACACACACACGCACACACACACACACACCCAGACTCGCACAACAGTCACACACTCATCAAGTTTTATGCTTTTATGTTTTCATATTTTGGCGTGTGTTTTTTATTACGGCTACCAAAATGGAAACAAAAGCCAACAACCGAAAGTTAAGAGCATAATGGAGCATAAATGCTTTGACTGTATAAATGTGATTTTATGTTGTACGCTTTGACGCTCTTTCTTGTCATGCCCTACACGTGTCAACTTACAGGACCTCATACAGTCGCTTTCTTATTTTATTATACCCTACAAAAAATCATACAGCAGACGGTCAGATTGAAGTTCTAAGTATAATAAAAATATAAATATATTTATTATCAGTATCAACTTAATCATAGTTGTTAATAATATGCTGAAGAGATGATAATAGATTAAATTGTACACGTATTATAATCGCAGGGTATCTATTGTTCGAGTTGAGTATTCTATTGCAGTTCAACTCTGAGAGCACTTTATATTTTGGATTTGGCGGGGATTTCCATTTAGACGGTTTCATAAAAAGTCTCGCAAATGGCATATTTGAGTATTTAAGGTAGGGCTCTCTCCTGATATGTATATCGAAGCTTTAGTGATAAAAAATTGCTTCTGACGATATAAAAGGGTCAGAAAACAGAGTTAAAATGGAGACAGATGGCGAGGGTATTTTTTTCGGTTTTGTTTCAATCTGTCAATTAAGTATTAGGCCCTTAAAATAAGTATTTAGGTGCTTTACAAGGATATGTATTTTCTTGTAAATTCCCCACACTGTACACATTGATTCACAAATTGCTGGGACATAAAGACATCAGTTAATTAATCCCATTAATGTCCTGACAGCAGCTCTTGAAGCTGCTAATTAACTAAATTGACAAATCAAGCTCACAGCCCCTTAAGGACTTAATGCCTCAGTAACAGCCATAAATGGGGAATATCCGTTAACAGGCCGCTTAATTAACAACAAGTCAAGGTGTTA